>NKCK01000173.1:0-96701 GCA_003946995.1 Fusarium oligoseptatum
ATTTATATCTTTTTTACTTTAGATTATATTTTTATATTCTTTTATTAATTATAAACATAATATAATTAATTTATCCCTTGGGAATTATATTAATTATTATAAAAATAAAAAGACTCTTTTTATTAGAAATTATAATACTACCTTAAGTCTTTAAAAGAGATTTAATTATATTTCTATAAAAACTTATAGTTATAATCTTAATTTATAACTCTCTTAATAATAATTAAATCTTATTAACCTTATATTTTTATACCTAAGCTATAATAAGGGCAGGGGTTAAAAGATATATATTACCCTTAGGGCTTATATCTTAATATAATTAAGCCTATAGTAAGAGCCTTTATATTATATATAATATATTATTATTTATATCTTAGTTTAAATACCTCTAAGCTTAGTATGATTATTAGAGCTTAGTAATTCCTATAATATATAACTTCCTTCTCGCTAGGTAACCCTATAGATAACCCACCTTTGGGGCTGGTCTTTGGGGTATATTTTGCCTCAGTCTATCTATACGGGGCATTATCGAACTCAATCTTCACGTTGCTGCATGATGTGTTGGAAATGTGTTCTTTGTTATGGCTCAAGCCCGGCCCTTCATGGGATACCTGAGCCAGAAAATCGTACCAAGTTGCCTGGCAAACATTCCGTCTGCTTTTCTTATACCGGTTCTGGACCGGTCCCAGTAACCATACAGACAAAAAGAACACCAATGAGGTTGCTATGTGAAGAGGGATGTAAATCTATTTCTTTGGTGTTATCAATAGTTTGAACCATCGCACAGAGGTCTTTTGAAGCCAATAGCCTGTTGTAGCAACCGTGTGACTAATAAATCGATGAGTAGTCCAGGAAGTCAGGTCGAACGTGAGAGCCATGATAGATGATGTTAAGCCATATCGCTCGCATCAACCAAAAAGAACCGGCCGGTAGAATTTATGGAAGCCTGAAGCTCGCCCAAGAATATGCCATGGTCACCGAGAAAGTCCCGTCGTACGATAGAGAGAGAGCTAGCGTCTGGTTCACAACAGAGTCACAAGCACACATGTCACCAAGTTACCATTCAATCCCGGCCTATATTGCTCACGCATGATAACCCTCAGTGCGTGTATCAATGATCAACCAATTCTAGCTAAGAATATCTCTAAATACCAACGTGCGCCCTCCTCTCTCCATGCCAAGGTATGTATTGGCGGATGCCCTCTTACGCCCAGTGCTCATCCATCCATTGTCATTTGGTTCGCAGATGAGCTCAAGGCTGCTCAAACAAGCAGAGTCCAGACGCTACTAATAAGCGTCAAAACCAGACGGTTACAGTGCTCTATTGTATTTGATTTGATCTGTACTTTGGTATCCCAACCGATGTCGACTGTGGGAGAATTATTGCTTGAAAACTGAGATTGATTGTGAGGGATCAAATCCTTCGTCAGATTGTGGTCAGCCAATGGCTGGCTGCCTTATCTCGCTGACTTGCTTAAAATCAATCTCAGATTGGTTCTTCCAAAGCTCCCTGCAAGTCCACTGTAAACTCCCTGTAAATTCGGGCTGCTGTGTTTGGCAGCGAACCTGACCTAGGTACCCATGGAAAACACCATTAAATGGTTTCCATCGGTTGTCGTTACATCACAAGAAGCAGGCTCCATTGGTAGCGAATATGTCTAAAGTACTTATTTAAAGCGCGAGCAAATCCATCGCATGCGGCGGGCAGGTACCTAGTCGCAATGACGAACTTGGGCAGACTTGTCGCAAAGGCCGACAGCACTGGACGTCCAGGCGTCGGGTGCCCGAGTATTGAATTGGCGGGGGTCCTGTCCACTAAAGTTTAGTGGAGCGCCCTATAATTACAGCGCCCGGCATTGTACTAGTAGCCCAGGTGGCCTGGACACCTAGGTTTTCCATCAGCAACCGCCAATTGCCTCGTTGCCTCAGGGCTTCCACCATTCCATTGCTCAGCTGTAAACGGCCGTCCAATGTCAAATGGATAGATTGTCTTTAAATGTCTTTGACTCTGCGAGTCATATCAAGAGGCCGGCCATGAGTCCGACGTTGAGATCCTCTGGATATGCAGTAAGTCTCAAGTCACTCAGATCCCTTCTTTCTGGCGCAACATGTGAGATGAGAGCACCTAGGGAGAGAACAAGCACCCTAGAGGATCTGGGCGGGACGAACTACGGTACATGCACATGAACGGACTTGACACAGTCATGGGAAACAGAGTTGGGCGCGAAGATGGGAGGTGAAGCAGACGGCGAGGGCGAACGACGGTCGAGGGATGTAGATCAACTTCGAAATGCGGATTCGTAGTTATTCTCTCTGGTAGCGCCGTGTTTGCGTTGTCTCTGGTGATAGACTCTTCGACTCAAACATTAAAAACGCTCGCAAAGACGGCTCAACGGTTGCGTCGACTATGAATGTCGTTGGCAAAGAGATGAGCAGGGAGTCGAGTTCGGAATTGGGCGCAATCAAAGCGACGTGGTAGACCTATAATGAGGGAGTGAAAACAACTGGCCTGCATGACACGCTTCCATTGCCGAGAATGAAGGGGGGAAAGGCTGAAAGACCAGTGATGATGATGGCGATGCGAATAGGGGATGGTCAAAGCAAGGGATATTTCGAGGTTCTGATTGACAAAATGGGAAAGCTTGGAACCAACAATTCGGTGGTTTATGAGGATTAACAGCTTTTCCCATCTCCAGCAGAGCATTAATTGCCAAGACGCGACACGTGTGCTCGTCACATTCAACTTACCTGAAGCATGAATGGGAGTGAGCCATGGCAATTTAAGGCGTTTCTTGATGAAAGAAAGTATGAAGTAGAGGTTGCGAAACTTGTTGCAAGTAATGGCAAGGGAGATAGAGCGCGTGGTTAATAATCAGCATCCATGGCACAATGCTTTATGTCTCAGCATTATTTACCTAGTTTCTTCACTTGTCAGTCGAACCTCGAGATTGGATCTTCCGAGTCGGCAACAACTGACCATTAAAGAGTTTGTTATAGAGGGAGCCCAGGGCATATTTAAATCCATGTGAATGATGATTAAATTCTGGGCGATTTAATTAATAGATAGATAGAGTGATCAAAATTGCCCATTTTCCTCTCGGCAGGCACTTTACCCTACAACCCAACAATGAACACTTCGCGTCAGATCCAGATGTGACATTAAAAGGGCAACAAGATCTCCTTATGTGGGTTGGTTTAGGGACGCCGTATTATATGAATGAGATCTGGAGACATCTGGAATAGCTGCCGACCCTTTCGGGCAGAGCCTTTTTACCGCTACTGTCATACAATAACTAGCCTTGTCTGTGTGGAACGAACTTTATATGCTAAGTTATCTGCTCTGTGACTTCCTCGTTCGCCTTGGTTTGGCTGCCCATGGGCAAACTTTTTGGCCCCGAATGATGCCCACAGCATCTTGACGATGCTGCCACTCCTCTATGGTTGTTTGGCGCGCCTGTGAAACTCATGGACCTTACATTCTCCCGACTGCTGTTGTGGCCCTGGCATTTATTGCGATGCTAATTAGCTGCTCTTCATAATTGTTAACTGTCGATGTTCAAGTCCGTCTCGCATGCATCTTAGCACCATTGCCATAGTTTCTAGCTCTGCGGCGCATATGTTCTGAATGTCTCTCAATTCGCCCTGATGAGCCAGCTAATACTTATATCTCCAACCACGCTCAACACCAGAGTTCTCGGACCATTGCTCCATCTCGTCCAGCTTCTTGTTCAGCTTCTTCGCCCTCCATCGCACCAGCACTGCCGAGACGATAGTCAAAGCGCAGCCTATAAGCAACACTCCACCAGCCAGGCGGTAGAACGGCTCCTGACTTGTTGGGTAGAAGTAGGGCGTGAACCAATGACTGACTTGACTGATGCAGTTGGCAATGGCAATGAGGGCTGCCTTCTTGGCTCGCGGAGCGGGCACTACAGTTGTCTCCCACGAGAGTTGCAAGTTGAGACCGTTGTAGGTGCCGGTCACGAGGAGAACAATGCCGACATAACGGGCTGCCACGTTGATGGTGCCGATGAGAATTCCGCATCCGCCGGCGGCAAAGATGATGGGAATAATGATATGCCAAGTCGATTCCATGAAATGTCCACATGACCAGGCGAGGAGGCAGGCTGATATGTAAGCGATGGCGTACGGAGGCGCCTGGATGAGGTAAGTCGTCATCCTGTTGAAGCCAAAGGTATCCATGATCTAGCACGATTCCGTTAGCAAATGTTCCAAGTGTCGCAACAGTCTACCAAAACTCACCGAAGGCAAAAAGTCTTTGAAGCTCTGGGCGGTGACGAGCGAGAAGTGCATGAGGCAGAAGAACCAGGTGAAGGGATCCTTGACAGCATCTTTTTAGGCCGTCCCATGTTCCGCCAACACCCTCGTCAATGCCACCGTTGGAAACGAGGATTCGGTACTGAGCCATCTCGCGCTCCTCTTCTGTGAGGAATCGCGTGTCGTGAGGCCAAGAAGGCAGAAAGACGAAGGAGCCCAGAGCCACCAGAATCGAGACTATACCTTCAAGAAGGAAGAACCACTGCCATGCGTGCATGCCGGCCACGCCATCCATATTCTCGAGAATGCCGGCGGCTAGGAAACCTGAAATAATGTTGGATATGGTATTTCCCGCATGCCAGATAGCCATTCGTAGAGGGCTTTCTTCTTTTGTGTACCAGGACGAGGTCACTACTAAATTAGCCATGTTCCTTCTTGAGATGAGATGTGCAAGAGACTACTTACTCAGCGTGAGACCTGGGAAGAATGGAGCTTCGGTGAGGCCGATGAAGAAGCGAACCATACAAAAGCCCACGCCACTAATCAACAGTCAGTCCTGCCGCTCGGTTTGATCGTTGCAGTCGGGCCACGTACTTGGTCATTGCAGGCATGCATATGGTTCCGGCACTCCACATGAGCATAATGATGGGGAGGAAGTACCGCGGGTTCGTCTTGGCCATGATGAGGTTACCGGGTAACTGACCGATGAGGTATCCGACGTAGAAGGTCGAGATGCCAGTATTCCAGACGGTATCCGACATGTTCAAATCCTCCTGGAGTCCTGCCAGTCGGGCATTGGACACATTGATGCGATCAAGGTAACTGTATCGAGTTCGCGTCAGCATACAGCCGTGTTCTCGATGGATGGCGCGAGGGGGCAAAACTCACTTCATTAGGAACATGAGTGTGACCCATGGCATCATGTGCCAGTCGATCTTGCTGCGGACGCTCTTGTTGAGAGTCTCCATCTGGTCCGCTGAGAGGTGGCGAAGGAGCTCGAACCGCGCCTGTATTTCCTCAGGCGCAATGCGGACGTCCCTGGCGGTGGCATTCTCGACGTATTGCGCCTCCTGGGCCTTTTCAATGGAAACATTGTCTCCACGGTCATCATCATGGGGCTGAACGGGGGTCTTGGATTTAGACATGGTAGAGATGGACTGGTTCGCGTCTCGAGACTGAAGTTGAAGAAGTGGCTGGGTATGAGTGTTTAGTCCTTGTAGCAAAGGGCCAGGAAGAGCTGACTACAGTTTATATATTAGGGATGCACTCAGGCAAGCCTTGGTCGTCCGTTGAGAATCTTCCTCGAAGTCTTCCCCTCTCCGCCAACTGTGTAATCTCTGATGAGCCGGGCTAGCCCCATGGGGCATGACCAAGAGGCGGAGACCCCAGAGCCGTGGGTTCTAACAGACGAGGTTTTGCGGGGTAGGTTAGGGTGCCAAGGAAGGGTGGCAAGGTTTCGCTCCCGCGGGAACAAGGACTCCCGCCATGGCCAGGCGAGACTCGGGGGTGCGTGACCCCAGTTGAATGCAAGAAAACGGAGAAGCGTTCATACCCTATCCGAGCTTTCAACGGCAGGTATCCTCGGGATCAGATTGGGGTCCGAGAGGTTGGGCGCAACAGGGATCTTATCCGAGAAAATGAGCCGGGCAACTTGGGGTCTACACGCATGTTGGCTCATGTGTCAAAGAGCCAGGCCAGGGGATAAGCAGCAGATGCAATGAGCATTGTTTACAGCGGCATTCTATCTAGGCAGAGCAAGAGTAATAGACTATCTCTCCAGACCCATAAGCAACGAAGCCACATTCTCGTACGCCGTGAATACAATGCCGCCACTGAGGATCAGCCGTCCCAATCTCATGGAACTGCCGCTCCAGAGCCCCCTGATGCCTCCATCTGTAACCACCTGCCGGAAAGCCTCTACTGTTGTGGCACCTTTGGCACCCTGGGTTCTCGTCTTGATGGTGTCAAAGGGCTGCGTCGCATAGACGGTGATGACGCCGGCCACTGCCCCGATCCCAAATGTGACTGCCTGGCCCTTCTTATCTGAAGGCACGAGATCCTTAAGAATGTTGTAAGACCCCATACGCACACCCGAGGTAGCCGACTGCTTCATCGTGGTGGAAGCCAGGCCGCGGTAAAGTTCCCGGATGCCTCTCTCAGCGACAGTGACGCGTAGAGCTTGGAGTCCGTTGTTGAGTCGTCGGTTACCAGATGTGGCTTCATCGATTCTGTGTAAGTAATCCAGTTGTCAGACTGGTCCAGGCAACAAAGAAAGACGATCAACTCACAAAGCAGTCTTGATACGCTCGGTTGGTGTCACCACAGTGACGCTCTCAACAGCTCCCGCAATCATGCCAGCAAGGATAGCATGCCCAGGCGACAGTTTGCTGTTGGAGTCTGCGAGCTGGTTCTTGATGGCGTCAAATGAGACGAAGCGCACGCCAGCCTTGCACGCGGTGCCCTACGGTATTCAAGATGACATGATTAATCCACGGCAGCAGAAGCTCGGGCTCTGTTCAACTTACGACAATCAAGGACGTGCAGCCGGTGTAGATGGCCCCGAAACCACCATGTCGAACTGTTCGAGAAATGAGGGCAAATGGGGAGCTAGAAACCTTGGCTGAGCTACCCGAGGCTTGCCTAGAACTGAGCTGTGCCAGCGTCTTGGCGAATTCAAAGGGATACTGGAATAAAGAATGGCCTTGGTAAATAGGTGACACGCCAAGTGGGGGAGGATGAGGGGCCTCTACTTACTGTGATGGTGGCTTCTATGCCTCCTGCAACAGCTCCCGCAACCAGCGACACCCCGGGAGTAACCAATTGCCTTCGATTTGTTGCTTTCGTTGATGGGGGCGTCTGTTGCTTGAGCAGTGGTGCCGAGGCCATATCTGATTTTGCGACTGCAGCCATGATCACTTGCTTGCTTGCTTGCTTGGAGGCATTGGCAATGTGAAATGATGTTTAGCAAAGATGGCAAAGAAGAAACTGAACGAGAGTTATTTTGTCGGAATGATCTAGTAGTGTTCAGCTACACTTGTATCGCATTCATGCCATCTTGTTCCCTTGGAGTCTTATTGTGGCTAGGCCGGACGGGAACTCGAGACGGGAAGACTGGACTGCCGTAGATTAATATGGACAAGGGTTTTAAGTTTGCCTTTGCCTACTATAGGTATAGCGCCGAGGGGTAATGGGCTTATCCACAAGAAACCAACACTTCCCGCCTCTTCCCGCCCGTCCTCTCGTCCTCTTCCCTTCCCATCCCTTTCCCCCCTTTTTACCCGCTACAGCGTCTTTGTTCGCCCAACCAGCAACGGAAAATGGCCTCTGAGAATCATTCAGCTGACCCGCCGCCAGCATATGCCCGTTCCCGTCGACGAGCGGCCGAGGCATGCACGTTTTGTCGCAAGAGAAAGGTCGTGGCAAACCCTGGCCACCCCTGCTTCCCGTGGCGATACTGATGACTGGCAGATCAAGTGCAACAGTCAGCGCCCCTCGTGCGCCAATTGTGAGACCCACGACAAGGAATGTGTCTATGAGCCAGTCCCCAACGTTGCCAAGGAGGCCGGGCGGGAACGACACCAGCGCATGAAGCGCCGCAGTAACCGGCATCGCAACACCGACTCGGCCGACCGGGTCCAGCCGCCCAGTCCAGTCGCGTCATCGAGCGGCAACGGCCATGGTCCCGAGCCTCCTGCCATAGTGACTGGAGACGGTGATGGAGTCATGGATGACGATGGGCCATGGGATGCCACAGCTTCCACCAGTCGCGTCGCTCGCGTCCTTGTGCTGGCAAACGGCGAGTCGAGCTATCATGGCCGCACAAGTGCCCTGTTCGAGGAAAATGTCCAGGACCGCACTGTCGGGCAAGATGCTCGCCCCCGAATGCCGGACCAGTGGGTAGAGCGTGGTCTGATGGCCGAGGCTGCGAGACAACGTGAGTTGTGGTGATGTGACAACAAGGAGAAGCTCATGTGTATCTTAGGCCAGTTGGAAGAGATCAACCTTCGACACGGCAAGCTCGACTTGATGGTGTTGATCCAGACCTAGGCATGCATCTACTCTCGCTGCACTGGAACCGACAACACCACTCATTTCTCATCACTTATCGGCCGGCCTTCATGAGAGACATGGCTTGCAATGGCCCTTATTTCTCCAAGCTTCTTCTCAACGCCATCTACTTCGGATCCTCCAAGTTCAGCCCGAGGCTTCAAGTCCGGAAAGACCCCAGCGACGTCCGCACCGCAGGATGGAAATACCGTGAGAGGGTGCGTGAGTTGCTCGGGGGCTCTCTGGATCGGAGCCACATCACAACGATCCAGGCCTTGCTGGTCATGACAAATTCTCTGTTCGCCCTGGGTGATGAGAGAAGCGCGGCGTGGTTATACGCCGGGTTGGCATTTCGCATGCTCATCGATCTGGGCCTGCACGTGGATCTGACAAACTCACATCCCTTCTCTGACGAGGACCTCGAGATTCGCCGAAGAGTCTTCTGGGGTGCATTTGGTATGAACTCCTTACTTAGTCCCCGCCCCGTGTATGAGGCTCAAACACAAGCGCAGTTGTAGACAAGATACAAAGCCTTTATCAGGGCAGACCGGTGACCCTGAAAGAGGCCGACGCAATGGTTCCAATCAAATTCCTCGACACGTACGAAGAACTCGAGTTCTGGAAACCATTCGCCTACTCTACCCCGACGACAGGCGACTATCCCGGTTCGCCGGCCTACAGCATCTCGACGTTTACATCTCTCTGCAAGCTATCCATCGCAATGAGCGATATCCTGAGCTGCATCTATACCGAACGAACCTCGGATCAGAGCCCGGCCGAGTTGTCAAACATGCTGGACAAGCTTCAGCTCAAGCTGAAAGAATGGCAGACCTCGCTGCCTGACTACCTTCAAGCCCATGTCGTGAGCGAAGTAGTACCTCCACCTCATGTCCTAAGTCTCCAGTCAGCTAGCAGCCCCAAACATAAGATGGCCAGACTAATACTTGATAGCGCCATGTACAACGTACTTGTGATTCTTCTACACCGTCCCTTCGTGGCTGACGGCCACCTATACAACACGTTCCGCTCCATCTCAGTTGATTCCCTCATCAAGTGTGCCTCAGCAGCTTCCAGTATCTGCAGCCTCCTACGTGCGTACCATCGTGCCTTTTCCGTCCGACGAGCACCATACCTGATCTCGTACGCGACATACGTAGCGGCCACTATCCACTGCCGCATTGCTGCAAAGAACGGCAGGAGCTCGACAGCTTATTCCAATCTCATGACATGCTTGGCCATCTTCAAGGAGAACCAGGAGACGAACTCGGCCGTGCAAAAGGCTGCTGTCATCATACAGAGGCTGATGACCAAATACGGGGTAATGGCCGACGAGCTACCGCAGGATGCGCTCGAGATTGAGCCAAGCACACGTCCAGGGGAACCACAGCAGCGATCCCGATCGCAGCTTAGTTCCGAGTTAATGCGCGGAGATGGCAACATTCGCAAGAGTTCACATCAGTCCCCGATCCAAGGCACGCAATCAGCGAGGTCAACACCACCAGAGTCTGACTGGATCGACATTGATGGTATCATTCAGAGCTTCTTGCGGGAAAATGACCTCAACTTGACTGACGGCCCCACAAACACCTTCAATCATCCTCCAAGGCCGCCTCTACCGCTCGTGGTCGGCCCAGCAAACCTTCCCACGACGGACGGCAACATGACCTTGAACCATCTCTCAGTTGGTGGGACCACCAGGGTAGGAGGAGGAGTCGACACGGGTACCCAGTGGCAACATGGCTACTGCTACTGGCCAACCAACTACGAGACGTCGTTGCTGGAAGACCCGCTCTTTGGGTTTAATGGCTCATCTGCGGCCGAATTTCCTTGATGGGAAGTGAGTGCCGTTCCTATTTGACCAGTTCTCTTTTGCTCCCGCCCCATTTCCGCTTTGTTCCCGTCTTCCCGTCATCCTCACTCCAACTCTACCCGTTGTTCCCGCCGCCTCTAGTCTTCCCGTTGTTGTGGACCAGGCCAGTCAGCTTGCTTTCTTGGTTGCACCCCGGGACCAACCATCCTCGCTTCTACGAGGAATATGGGGAATGAAGGAACAAGTTCCCGATCATACTCCAGGCATGGTCTCCTCGGCAGACGCTGCTGTGGTGGCTTCGACTTATATATGGCCTATGACGCGTTCCCATAGTGCTTCGCGGCAGAACGACTTTTCCACCTTTGCAACCACATACCTACCTTGTACATGATACTATCAACATGGCTGTTCGGGTAGACTATGACAAAGGGCTACTCCTCGTCAGACACAGCCTTCCATGTGTCCTCATGCGTGCTGGCACCTCCAAGGGCCTTTTCCTACACCGAAGCGACCTACCAGAAAACCAAACCGAATGGCCGCCCCATCTGATCTCAGCTCTGGGCTCTCGCAACAATGACCCCCGCCAGGTGGATGGTGTAGGCGGTGGCACATCGACAACGTCCAAAGTAGCCGTCGTGTCACAATCGACAAGGCCAGACGCCGACGTTGACTTCACCTTTGTCCAGGTCGCGGTTGGTGAGGAATCTATCGATTTCTCCGGTAACTGCGGAAACATGAGCTCTGGAGTTGGTCCATTTTCTGTTCAAGAAGGCCTGGTGAAACCACAGCCAGGACAGACAGAGGTGTGTGGTCAGTTTGTTTGATTCCATGACCTCTTTATCTAACCATGGTCAGATTCATGTCAGAATATTCAACACCAATACCGAGCGTATCATCGTCGAGACCTTCAAGCTTGATGAGACGGGTCAATACAATGAAGACGGCAACTATACGATCCCGGGCGTCATGTCACCCGGAAGTGAGATCAAGTGTTCCTTTGTCGACCCTGCCGGAAGTATGACTGGGAGCTTGTTCCCATCGGGCCAGAAACAACAGACCCTGAGCATCTCATCCTGTCCCGCCGCCGCTCTCCTTGAGCCATTTAGCGTTCGAGTTACCCTCATAGACGCAGCAAATCCGTTCGTGCTCGTGGACTCGTCTTCAATCTCAACTATCCTTGACACTCTGCCGTCCCTGGAATCCCAGCATCGTCTGGTAGAGTCGATCCGTCTCCACGGTGCGGTTGCAATGGGTCTAGCCCCTAGTCTCAAAGTAGCGGCGAAGACTCAGGGTACACCCAAGATCGCTCTCCTTCGATCTCCTACATGCCGCACGGGCAAGGATACCAAGAACCCCGACATTCGTGTGCTATCTTACTCGATGGGGCTCCCTCATCCAAGCCTTCAACTCACGGGTGCCGTGTGCTTGGGGGCTGCGGTCAGCATCAAAGGAACTATCGCGGCTGACTTGGCAGCGCTAGAAAGTTCTGACGAGTCCTTGCCCCCAACGCCAGAGCGTACACCATCCCCTGATATTATGGGGGTCCAAGAGATGGATGATTGCTCAAGACATATCTTGATTGAGCATAGCAAGGGAACTGTCCCAGTGGAAGTAGTCAGAAACGGGGACGAGGGTGTAGCCAGTTGTGCCGTGTCTCGGACAGCTAGAAGGCTTTTTGAGGGCCGCGTTATTTATTATATATAAGTCTATAACAGTCGCATCTACTGTAAAACCTTTCAACATGACTTGAGTTCCGTGGTCCGCATTTAGTTCAGGTTTCCTCTTCCTCCAAGAATATTACTAACGCACACGCTTTGTAGCTTGGCAGAGATTAGTACGATGCTACAGCGTTGAAGCAGGCAATCACGTCTCTCCCGTCGACACCACCCGACCAGTCAAACGCAAAGAACATCAACTACCGTAGCGAAGAAACGAACCTTTTAATCAAGGCCGAAATAGTATATACGATAAGCAGTCAGTGCTAGACGATCCCCCTCAACAAGTGGCAGGCCTCAAACTGGAGGAAAGAGAGCCGACGGCGAGTCTCCCGAATCCGCGTCTCAATCACATGCAAACTGACAGAAAGATTGTAACGAGTCCACTGAGGCGATTGAGCTTAATATACCTCAGCATTTTGGTAAATTAGATCCTGCCAATACCCGACTGTTAGGTTGGAAGCTGTCCCAGGAAACCACTCCCACTTTGCCAGCGCAGGAATAGGACAAGTCAGACCGACACTTGGGCAACGAGCCGCCCGGCTCCTGACCCATGAATCCAGTCGAAGAGACTGACCTCGACCGCGAGCTGAAGAACATGCGAAACAAGATGGCGTGGGTGAAGAAGAAGAATGCCAGCGGTGAGACGAATCGGGCCGTGGCGGAGGAAGAGAGGAGATTGAACTGATGTAAGAGATTAGAGCAACGGTCTTGTTTCTATGAATCGGCTGTATGGACATATAGAAAATAGTTCTGGAACTTCTTTTAGAGACAAAGATCAGATCGACCGTGACCTGACACATTTGATGCCTGCCCCTTCGACCAACTCAAAAGCGCCAACCAACCATCGCCCTCTTTGTGCTATACGTCGACCATTTTGTGCCAGCGGCGATGCTGCAATGGCGGTGTCGTCCTCGGAGCCCGTTTCACTGCCAAAATCAAGTTCGCCACCGTGGTTGACTCGGAATTTGTATCCGTTCCTGCAGGCATTGTATGAGGGTAGCAAGGCGTTTTTTGCGTCTGTGAACTCAGCCGAGATGGTCTTTCGGTCAGGGTCATCATCTGTAAGAAGCCTCCTCTCGGCCATGACGCCATCGTCGGGGGAGGGGTGGAGGAAACGGAGATTTGGTCACCGTCTTCATGAGCTGCATCTCACGAGGATTGGTATTGGGCTCGGAAAAAGCCTGCAAGCAGGTGACCCCGCGAAAGAAGGTGGGCATTCGGATTGCTTATTTCATACGAACGTGCTCCATGGTGATGGCGACATTTCTGACGTACGTTTCAAGTTAGGTACCATGGGATAGGCCTTCTCCAATGACTTGAAAACGTCATTTGGATTATATTCTTCCGTGCCATAATGGATCAAATCCAAACTTACACGTATAATGTCGACCCCAGGGTTTAGGTAGAAATTCGACCCGAGGTGTTTCAACGCAGGGTGTTTGAACGTGACAACCGTCTTTGGGTGTGCAGTCGAGATTCTGACAGATTTCTAGAGCAATAGGATACCTAATAACCTTGTCATACTATTGGATATTCAGTTCGAGGAGTTCAACACAACCCAGATAGTTTCTGAGTGTTTTAGTCATTTGAAGCAGGATAGATTCATCCTCTCATTCTATGTAGTTGGTAACTCGGGGTCTTGGCTAAGTGGCCCCTTAGATGAGAAGCCTGATTTCCGTAGGTACTTGATTGATAGGCGAGGGTGTAGGGGTAGGGATGTCGGGGTGTCAATTGGGATGGTTCTTAATGCCTAGAAGGAATGACGGTTCGGTACGGAAGGAGATGAATTTGGGACAAGAGCATTGCTGCGGAAAAGCTTTTGAGCTGTTCATTTATCTTTTTACTGTTACATAAGGTTATTAGGCACCGACTAAGTTGTTCACATGTGCACCGGAATCAAGGTTCAGCTCACAGTGAGGCTTCAATCGGGAAAGCATCAGATGTCGATCGTGGCGTGATGTAAATGCCACGTAGTGGTGTGTCAAGCTTGGTATTGAGCTTGTTTGAACGTCCAGAGACCACCAACGGGTCATCCAAAGCCAGGCTTCCTCAGGATGGTTCCCTATCTACCAAATTCTGCAGTTGGGAGTCCAGGGGTGCGTGTAGCTCAAACTTGAGCACGCACAGTGACCGTGATGACGGACAATATCAACCAATGCGAGCCGGCAGTGTCGTCCATGTTCAACGCAGCCGGACAGGACGTGGACGTGTTTTTTACACGTACAGGGAGTCAGTGGCGGATGCTTGATAGCTCTCTGACCTTCTGGTATTCCTCGACAAGAATATCCGTGGTGAATTGCAGCCATGTCGCTACTATCTAGCTAAATCAACTTACAAGTTGCGCCTGTGGCTAAATATTTCGCTTGCTCACGCTATGGCCGACTGCACTTCTGCGACTGACGATTCAAGAAATTCGGTAGTGTCGCCAGGGACCAACCTGATTAGTATACCGCGTATATGGTATTAGACGATAGATGACAGGGCCAAGACTGACACGGCTAGCATAGTCCCGTCCGTGGCTCGGAACTGGCCATGGGTGATGAGCAACAGGCAATGGATAATACACAATGGGCAACGGGCAGCGGGCAACGAGTAACTCGGCAGGCTTTCGAAGTCGCTCCCGGGCACATATGTACGTGAATGCCAGTTTTTTTGATAGATCATCACATTGACTAGCCGGCTGCCGTCCTCAAACTGCGTCCTAGAGATGAAGGGAAACCGCTTGCGCCACCCGCTCACACAGTGGCAAGCCAAGGTGGAAACATGGACTTGAGGGTCAGTGGGGACAACCCCCAGCCTCACCAACTGCAGATTGATTAACTGGGCTTCCATGTCTGCCCACTTGGTACACGTCGACCGGCCACCGTTCAGTCGAGAGTACTTTTGCCTCTGCCATGTGCTGGCAGTTACGCGCAAGCTTAGCCTTGCTCTAGTCGCTTTTCATATTACTAAAGTGATTCGGCAGAGCCTCCTCCAAGTCCCACGTGGTGGTCGTGACCGAGGCCATAACCACGTCATAGCAAGGATTCTGGGCCAGATCTGCTGTTTCCGGCTTGTTTTTTATGTGTAATACATTAGTAGTGAAGGTTGAGAATAATAGAGACATAAATTGCTGTTGGAATTTCTCCATTCGCACAGTTATAACCAAATCACCCAGGTTATAGCCTAGATGTGGTGGTTATAACCTGATTACCGTAGTTATAACTTAATTGCCCTACTTATAACCCAATCACCCTAGTTATAACCCAGCTACCCTGGTTATAACCTAGGTGTCGTGGTTATTACCTGGCTGCTGGGGTTATAACAAGGAAGGTCTTACAAAGTCACAACCCGCCTTTACATAGCCCTTGCACTAATACCAACCATTCATTTGTCTTCAAGGAATATCAAGGATGACCCCGGATTGGGCAATATCGGGTTGTCGTTCGTCTGACAAGAAAACAGTGGGGTAGCTTTTATGGCTTAGACTCATATGTTGAAGCCCACAGCTACGTTTTTCAACCTGGCGATCAGTCACAATAATAAAGAACACGGCACAGGCACCATAATTGTGTGAACTTTGGCAGCGGCTTTGGCAACGAAGCGCACACAGCACATGAAGTTAACCCACCCTCAGTCTCATGCAGGATTCTTTTTCTGTAGTTGAGCTCAAGACAACCGTTGCACCATGCTTGCTAACAAAATCATACTCGTTCTCGAAGTGGTGGTTTATTAGACTCTAATTTGCCGTGGCGTTTTCCCCTGAACCCCTGTTGATAAGACTGTTCCGTATTTTTCCGTACGGTTTGTATATTTGCGTATTTATCCCTACAGGGACAAAGCATAAATAGATATTTTCCGTTATATGCCTTATGAGTTTGTTATGCCTGACGAAAAGTCCGGTTATAGGCGACGCCAGGTGTCCTTGAATTAGTTAACAACAGATCTCTCAACTGTTACGTCCCTTTCGTGGGTCCTGTCTGCTTATTCAATTGATTGGTAACAAACAAACACACACAGTCAAATAACGCTCAATAGATCTTGCTCGATGGAAAGAATGATGCTGGAATAGCAACATTTCAATCCCGTGAGAGTGAAATGAATTCGCGTGGGCCCTTGTCGTGCCTACCTGTAGGAGCACGTGATAACCTGAAACACCAACCGACCAATTAACGCGTAGAAAATGATGCACCGCCTCAAGTCCCGCAAAACGCCCGATGCGTCCAAGGCGCGCTCAGGGAGCGGACCAGTAGAATTGAACCTAGTGAATAGCACCGCCTCAGGAGCCTCAGGTGCTGCGCTCACCAATTGGCTCCATCTCAGACTGCGTCGTCGCAATCCAAATTAATACATGAGCCATGTGTTTTTCGTGTTTTTCTTTTTGAGCCTTGAAAGATTTGAGATTGGCGGGAGTAATTTTTAATGACTTTGTCTGCTTTTTTTTGAGGAGCTATGTAGACGAAACGTCAGCGAGATGGGCGCTTTGCTCACTCATTTCCCACCTCAACATAATCACTCCAGTCTCTTTGATGTCGATGGTTACGATAGAAAATTTGACATCACAAAGAATTGATTATTGACCGTCCCTTGAATTCGTGTCAAGTACGAGAAACTTTTTCCGGCAAAGAGGACGGTTTTTCGACGCTCGGGGCCACAATCATCTGAAGATTTGCAGTGTTGAGTTCTTCTTTGTAGCCTACCCTGAACCTGGTGGGGCCATTCGGTCGCCCTCTGCGTCGGTGGCCCCTTGGCTTTTTTCCAACCCCTAAAAATTTAGTGGATTAATTTAACGTAGTGACATAGGCAGCATTAAGAGGGCCCGTAGCTATATTACGGAATCCTATACGTTACCTCCCTACTCAATCGAGTCGGTTACATTAAGGTACTTGTGTTTATGCACCTAGATGGCAAAATGCAGTTGTCATCCATTACCTGCATGGCAAATGCATAAGACTGAGCAAATAGTTGGAAAAAGAAACCTAGTTATGCTAAACAGAACCCTTGCCGTTGAATAAAACAATGCAATAGTGGCAAACAAGTACGCCGAAGTGGCACAGGCGGCACTTGGGCTCTAGAGTTCAATTTTGTAATTACTCCTCGGTGGCTTTTGGCCGAAGCAGTCCCTGCTATGGACGAGATAGGCTTGCCATTGACAGAAATCGTTGATCGAAGTTGGCGTTTGAGAATAGTAGGTATGGCTGGGTCGTTTCGCTTCCGTGTGCAGAAAATCCGCCCGCTTACCTGGTACTCCGTTCTGGCTCTGACGAGGAAAGAGTCTAGCTCAAGGCAGAACAAAGGTACAGCTGCTTCGAGTATCATAGGGTCGCAGACCACCAATGACCTCAGCATGGGCATGGCGGTGATATTGTCATGGCACTATGGTGTTAGGGACGGTGTTTAGGAATCTAGTGACAAAAGATTAAGCCAGATTAACGTTTATGACGGGACACAATTTGAAGTTGCCTCGGTCCTCGAGGCTGCTTGCGAAACAAGTGCCAAAACTGAATTGAACCTCGATTGCGCTGCAATGACTAAAATAGTCTTGAGTCATGAAACCAGTGCCCAGCGGTAACATAATTGTAATTTGCTCAGTGTCGCAATCTGGTGGAGGAAACATGTCCCTGGTTACATTTGGACCCTGAGGAGATAACTCTATCCTCGTCCCTATGGCAAATCCTCTTGAGATGTCTAAATTGACAAAGACTCTCGGCCATCTTGAGCTCCCTTGAGGCCTATTTGCTCTCGGTTGGAGCCGAAACGAGTAAAAGAAGATCTCAGCACTGCTATGAGTTCCCATGCCACTGCTTGACATCAACATCGCTGTGTTCTCGGCGGCTTCGTGTTTTGGTTTATTGATCATAGATACCCAGCTGAGGCTGCCGGGCTGATTGGAGTTGAGGTTCTGCCTTTGTTGACGGGCAAGATGCTCACTGACTTGATCTTTCCCGATAGTGGTCCTCTTTCTTTTTAAGGAGAGCTCGCACACCTTGCACGCTGATCGGATATTTTCTGAACCACTAGTATCACACTGGCAAGTAACTTAGGGCTAGAAAAAGTCCGGAGTGTCGGGCTCTGCTAGCAATAGATAATAATCCGCAATATCCAGCTCGACCAGGAGTTAGTCTTGAAGGCACTGGAAGCAAGTCAAAAGCCTAGGAGTGAGTTAAGAAATTGGATTTAGCCGGGAGGAGTTCAAGACTGCCGTACTAGGCTCGAGTATAGACCAATCTTTAGGTAACGAAAGCAAGAAACTATTGATATAGAGACAGCATAGGTGAGTCCGTAAATCTTGTATGGCGTTTGGCAACGAAATCTGACTGTGGGTTATACCAACGGCGAATTGAACTGGTGGTCCTGCCTTGGAGCACCGGTGCAGCAAAGGCCCAAAAGGATCGATAGAGAGGAGAAAGATGCTGAGAAGTTAGTGCCTCAAAGTCAAAACACAGAGATGAGAGATGCAGATGAGGCGTCGTTCCTGTCCCCTATGTCGCTTTGCTCTGAGCCTGCCCAACCGTCAGCACGACCGGTTCTTGACTTCACTCTTTCGGAAACAAAGTTCTAGGGTAAGATAGAGGAAGATACAACTAATGGACAGAATAGTCAATGGATATGGACTTCAAATCCTATATCGGAACAAGTGCGGAAAGGCACTTCAGAATGTTCTTTGGCGACCAAGTTGGCTCAGAAGCCGCATACGCTTATCACAGCCGTTGAAACGACACCGGCTTGAGCGGCGTAAGCTCGCGCACTGGAATCAACGACGATGGAGGAGAGGGAGGGAATGCTCTCGCTGGTGGTTGGATCTCTGCTTATCCTTGTTCCTCTGGCCGATTGTTAACTCAAGGCTTCCCAAGCCCTCCACATTGTCGTGGAACTCTCATGTAATTCACTCAAAGAGCCATAATCTTTGAGGCGTACTTATCAGAGATGATACGATTTGTCAGCAGATACCACCACGCAGCTGCCCATTCAGCGAGCGACACTGAATCTAGTTTCCTCAGAGACTGATTCTGGGTCGCTATTCAGAACTCGAACGCGTCCTCCGTTTCATCAGGGGCTCTCTCCCGGCCCCGGTAAACCAGAGAAAGACTTGAATTTCAAGGCTTTGGAGGAAAAAGTATTTGAAGCGGTTAATTAGGTGGGAATCCTGC
The DNA here is from genome assembly GCA_003946995.1 of Fusarium oligoseptatum. NCBI lineage: Eukaryota > Fungi > Ascomycota > Sordariomycetes > Hypocreales > Nectriaceae > Fusarium > Fusarium oligoseptatum. Next base: position 18,981 of record NKCK01000173.1, read on the forward strand.
AAATTACCTTCAGCGAGGTTCAAAGCCAGACCAAACACCACGCTCCTTCCTTTTTACCTGTTCAGGTTTAACCTACATTTAAGGTGTAAATGAATCTGATGACGTCATCAACCAAACAGGTTCCGTGGTCTAGTTGGTTATGGCATCTCGTTAACACCGAGAAGGTCCCCGGTTCGATCCCGGGCGGAACCATCCTTTTTGCTCTCCGAGCTTATCATCCACATGCAAATCATTTGTGAGCTTCTCCGCTGCTCCCTGTTGCTTGTCGAGGGGTTGTTGAAGGACTCGTGGCTCGGTGGTGGTTAACTCTTTTTATGAGAACTTGAGGTGTTACATTGCAGCTCTCAATATCACACCGCGGGTCAAATCTGTCATAGAGACCGAGTTACTTAAGGCAGAATATAGAAGGGCCTGTCAATGGATTGGTATGATTTTGTAATGTGTTGTTCTCGATCACAGGTACACCGGGTTGTGGTTTGTGGTCGCTGCTTGCGTTAATTAAAAACCGACGAGCTCTACAAGGAATAACCTAGGTGACATAGTACCTCTAGGAGGGTGCAAAGGCTTGAGCACCTTGTATCTATACGCACCTTCATCGCCTCTTATGTTATTGTTTTACAAGAGATGTAAGGCGTAGGGAAATGGACCTCCATCTGTTATGCTACCCTACCCTAACCTCCACGTGGGTGAGCTGGGATCCATGTTTACCATGTTGAGGCGCTTCCATCGCTACCTGTAACCTGATAATTATTGTGTTCTTGGTTATAGTTGAAGTGAGACCTAGCCTTTGATGAGATGACTGAGCGAGAAGACAAGGAATTCTCTAGCCTGCATGTTGCGTGCAGTCGGTGATATATCCTACATATCGCCCGCTGCTTCAACAACTGAGACTCGTGGATATAACTTCTATGATCATTGGAAACGTCATTATAAGTGCTGAAACATTTCTATCTCATTGCGGACTCATCTCCTCTACCAATACTCATCTGTGATTTATTCAGCTGGCTGATGAAGTTGTTCGGCGATGTCCTCGTCTGTTCTGTAATAGCTTCCGATTATCACTTCCTTGGTGAACTCATGGTCAAGGCATGAGCCTGCCTCAATATCTTTGCTTGGCATGCTGAAATTATTGGTTGCAAGACGTGGATTAGTCGGGGCTGAATCTCGAATTCTGTTCGGGTTTCTAGTGCTCATATAATGACGTTTGCGCTCATATCTAGACCATGACCGATCCTAGTTCCGAGTCTACGATAGGTTCAGCCAGCCGCTCACCTCATTCAATATCTTCGAGGCCATAGGGGTCATGGATAGACCGGTCGGGCGCTACCGTAAGACAGCAGTGCACCTGATGAACCTGGCTAGGCCATCCGCCTCGCCATCAGCCACGGAGTGAAAGCTACCTAACTTGTGCATCACTCTACGTGATACTACCTAGAATACGTTGAACGTGTTATGCTAATTTGGTTAAAGAAGTGATATTTACAAGACAGACGTGGATTACGTGCAGTCTCAAACCTCCGTGTGCCCTGATATCATCCCGTCAATTCCCTAGCACTGATTGCAATAATGAACAGCCTTTAGTTACAGTGATACTGGTTAGTTACTCTTGCTGTGCCTCTTGTGTGCTCCTGGTATCGTTGTCACAGCCACCGTGTGGTTCTGGCCGGTCTCAGATACAGCATGGACAACGACGTCCTCACCAAACGGCCATTCGTCTTTGAACTCGTCCCGCAAATCGTACTCGACCAAATTTTCCTGCGCAAGGCACGACTTGGCGGCAGCAAGAGCATCGGCACGAAGGACATATGACCCTTGGATGTCGGTTTCTTGCGCGCAGCCAGTTCGGTCCTTGTTGTAGTCGACCGTAGTCTGCACCACATAGTGCAAGACGTCTGCGCCCTTGGGAAGAACTACGGTACCGTTGGGGTTCGCCAAGAGAGACTCATTGTTCGGCGTTGTACGGACTCCAATTTGGAAGACCTGCCCGGCGGGTGCACGGGCATAGACAACTACCCCGTCACCATGCTTCCACTCGTGAGAGCTTGAGTAGACGGAGTACTCCTCAAAGTCATCAGGCTCGTACTTGAGGAGATGTAGAGCGTCTCGAGCAAAGGTTTTGGCCGCCTCAATGCTGGCATGTGTTGCGAGGACATATGCCGAGTGCTTGGCTCCCGAGGGGTCCTCACGGTAGTCAATGACGGTCAGCGTGGTATGATAGAGAAGATCAGAGTATTTAGACATGATGAAACTTTTGTTCCGAAAGATTCTTAAAAGATGATGTTGGTAGTGGGTGCAAAACTATCGGCCTGGTCGGTCAAGATGAAACCCTATTATAGCCGGTTCGGAAACCTCGGTTCATGGTCACACGACTTCATCAGATCATCTTTACCAGCCCACGATAGGTTATTGTCACTGCGTAGTAGGTTCAGCCTAGCAGCCATTGCGTGATATATCTCGTTACAAGGTAGGCACGCGACGAAGGGACATCATGGGGCACTGCCCTTTACAGGGTGCACAAAAGCTGGAGGGCCTGGGCTGGCCAAAGCCAAATACCACCGATACCAAGGTGTTCGGTATGGCCTGATAAATCTGGGGATTCACTTTAGTCAGCTGCTGACCACCCCATTAATGACAACGATATCAAAACATCGGTGCGGTGGCTAAGGATATGGCCAGGAGGCGTACCGCCACTTATTGTTGTTAATCACCACCCATGGCTTGATTTTGGGCATTGAACTAAGCTATTATTGTATTCTATAAACGGTGAAAGCTTCATATGCTAACGGAGAGGCTTGCATCGTTTATGATCATGTCCAATCAGCCTCTGACTACCTACTGTGCAAATTGTCTGACTTGCGCAAAGTCGTCTCGTGAGGCCGCCAGGCCGCCAGATAGTTGGTCTGAAGTTGTCACTCTGGGAGATGACTAGAGCAATTCCCAAGGCCAACACATTTGCTGAACGTCTTTACACTCTCATTCAGAATCGCCGTACAAGCAGCCATGGTTGCTCGATGGCGGCTTTCAAGGACAACACATTCGTGTACGGCGGCTCATGGAGTGAATATGGCTCCATCGTTTATCGCATCGCTAACAACACCGCCACTATCAACACGGCGATGGCTCACATTACTCTCATCGGGGCAAACTAGGACCTTCTCCAGGTTCAGCTTCCTACGCGAAATGGAGCTTATACTGCGCTAGAGCAGACGGCTCCCGAGCGCATGCTTCCTCCAGAAAACTCCAAAGAGGTCTTGGGAGACAAGGATTTCATTACTGCGGGGCCTTGGGAAGGATTACAAGGGTTCTCGATTAGGACCTTTATGGAACGCAATGGGGACTAGATACTCATTAAGAAGAGAGAGTACAACCCGAGGAGGGTCTAGACCATTGTATGGGCGGCGAATGGTGAGAAATATAGTCTGAAAGATATGCACCGATTCATTTGGAAGGTTCTTGGAGGGGAACTGAATGTCGATAGCCGGTCAGAATTTCTGCGCACTGCAATCTCTATTACTATTAGAGAATCGTGATCTATTGATAGCAGCTCGTGATCTAACAGCGTAAGAAGTGTCGAAAACCTTGACCCTGACTGGATTGGTAGTTTGTTTGTGTCAGGCAAGTTGAAGCTACAATGATGCAAGGATATCGGTTACCTCGACCAGCCTTCTGATCGCATATCCTGCGCAGGTGGCTATGATACCAGCTTCTATCGTTAGAAATCGCCAGTGAAAACTGCCGCAGCCGTTGTGTCCGAGGTGGCTTTGCGTTGATATTGTCAAGCAACCTGGCTGCTCCTGTCATTCAGAGAGATCCGGTGGCATTCGCTAGCTCAAGAGCGAATGTCGCAGCGAGGGACCATGGCGCCACACTTAGCTTTTCAATGCCTGGCTAGCACCTATTGCTGGACGGGTACGTGGTTGATAATGGTCGAAAACGCCACGGGTTTTTCTCATTGGACTCGTCTATTGCTCATGGGATTCGCCCATTGCCCATTGCACGTCGCTTGCGAGGCTTTTTCACCCGCTGTTCATGAAACCTTTCGTCTGTCGTTTTCGGATTTACCTACTGCTCATTATTGGCCCCTTGCTGACGCTTGCCTCGTGCTCATTCGCTCGCCCGAAAACACCACACCTCCTCTGGGCGACTGGGATTGAGACCCTGAAACAGCCTGATTATCGAGCCGTCGCTAACTCTCTCTGCCGGAAGCAGACACGCATTGAGGATGGTAGTCGATATAAGGGCATCGCCATACTATTATCTCCAGTACGCCCATGCTAATGTCTGTCCCCAGTAGAAGGTGGCTTCCATCCATTTCATCCCTTTCCCAACCACTGTTTAGCAAAGACATACAGAGTACACATTCACTTTCTGTTCCAGAGCCGGCCCTCAACGTCCCTCCCCCTCCTGACGTGTTTTATTCCCGTCGGGGCTTCATCATCCCAGCTTCGGTATTGGTCTTGTCTCTGGTCTTGCCCTGGATTTGGGTCTGGCTGCCCTGCCGTTGATGAATTCAATTCAGAATGTCACTCTCGTCGTCGAAACTACAACTAACTCGAACCCGCCATATCTCTTATCACCACTTTTAACAATCTGGATTGCCGTGTCTGAGGTAGGCATAATGCATGGCTACATTGTGTGTGGCGGGGACACAGGCTCACCGTCATTCGATAATCGGCGAGAAGAATACTCTTCAAACTAGCACACAGTCACGTCTCTCCAATGAGTTCCATGGGTCTCACTCACCTAAGCTTGGATACTCTATCATGATAATGCTAGATCAAAGCCCGTCCCGCGACGGGATTACTGAGCAAGAAGGCCGTCATAGCGCCGGAGGAGTCTCAGACAACTCGGACATAATGCCATGGACGAGGTTTGAAGGCCGAACCATCTTCTGTCTCAGTTAGCCCATAAAGGGCTGGGCTTCAACTACAATAAAGAACAGATTGAAGGTCTGAAGGCTCGACAAGCACTTGCAACTTGACTAGGAGGGTAACTACATACTAGGGAGAGAGGAATCGTACAGAAAACTGGTTGCACTGGGCCTGATGGGCTTGAAGGTCATGTTGAAAAACAGTCCGCATTGGGATATGATGCTATGATGTGTTGGAAATGTGTTCTTTATTATAGTTGAAGCCGGGATAACCGACACAGCAGATCGAAAAAGTAGTCCGCCCATGAGTTGAAAAGGAGTAACTAAGGGCGCTCAAGCAATAATATTACATGACTTTGACAAAGATTAGATGTGTCGATATACTTGCCCTCATCGCCAATTTCGCGTCAAAACTGCCTCTAGAGTAGCCCTGATGCCACACAGCCACCAGCCGACACCGGCCTATCCGCATGTTCTTCACGGCTTACAAAAGTGGCCGTTCCGCCAGCCCAGGTGGCTCATTATGTAGTATTAGACTGTTCGGATCGAAATGCGTCAAGTGCGGCAAAGACTAGAAGTGGTCATGGACGTAAAACACCAAGAATAGGCACGGGAACATCTATAGATGCCATGGTTATAGGCGAGACCGAAGTCGAGGCAGAAGAAAACGAGACCTTTGAGGCCGTGCGCGAACTTTGAACCTGGCTGCCGTTAGTGGTGAGCGGTGATCTCGTGGGAAGGCTATCTGTCATCGCTAGCGCATTGATTGGCACTGTCCCGGCTCGCATTTTGACTTGATTGGGCTCATGGAGGCTCGAAGAAAACGCCAAGAAAATCGTGATTGATGAGGTTTTGGTGAAGGCCTGGTGATAGCCTAAAGCGACACTGAAGGCGAATGATTTATTATCAAGAGGCTTCGATTTAGTGCGCCATGGATAACCCTAATTCTCCCGAGGCGTCAATTGTCATTAGGAAGCAGGGCGTGAAGTTAATGATGGAGCCGTTGGCTCTCTTGTGTGGGTGATGCCATAGAGGGGTACGGGCGTGAGAGACGAATTACTACACCCAAGTTACTTTCTATCAGGATCATAAGTTTCGGGGTACACGGTTAAGAGTTCGTGCCTAAAGTACGCTCATCGCTAGATATTCGTTAGACATTTGGTCGGTTAACATCTTTTCGCGATCAAGCAACGTCTATTCTGGCCGTATTTGGACACAGATTCATCAGAGTCAGGTATCCCTTTTGTTTATCTCCGCGTACATACCCGCCTCGGTTCTGGTTACGTTCGGGCCAGCATAGTGTGATTCTCTTATCGCGTGTTCGGCCACCCATCCCTGAAGTGTTGGCTGCTTCAACAACTTGACCAGACCACCCTCCGTGGCCGGAGGGATATGGTCTGGGCGAACTTATCGTGCTGCTCTGGAACTATCTGGGCGCTAGAATGCGTACGCACAAGACTTGCGCGAGATGACCGGTCTCCAAGACCAACCATCTGGTGTGTTGATTATCCCGGCTTCGACTATGATAAAGAACACATTTCCAACACATCATAGCAAGACCAACGTAGGCCTAGAGATATTGTTGCCAAGAGCGGGAACGAGCAGATCAAAGGAGTCAAAAGTGAAACTTGAGATATCACGACTCCTCTGTGGGTGCTGGAGCACTTTATTTGGCTCGCCATACTCGTCGTCAGTCAGAGAGCCGGCACGGTTAAAGCTAAAGGCTGAATATGGTCCAACAACAATCCCCCCGACAAGGTATCTTAATGCAATTCATGAGCGGAAAGAGGCCCGCTCCTTTCACAAAGAATGCGGAATGTAACCTCAGCACCACGAGATTATTCCCCCGATAGCATCGTGTCTGACGGCTCGTGGGAAGGGGGTACAATGTGCTGATTCGTTAATGTTAGGCCGCTTTGCCTTTGTGAGAAATCACTGCCGTCCTGACCCTTCCCTTTGTGCGTCCCCACTGTTCAACAACAAGGCTCTTTGAACCTCGATATGGATAGCTGGCTGCAAGGCTCCGAGGATCTGTCGCTTCTTTAAGTCATATCGCGAACCTGCTAATTAATCAAGCGTTATGTGATGAGTTGGCTTGGCTTTACATCTTGAGACATGGAAATTATGTTAGTTTGTTACTGTAGCTCTGATATGACACGGACTTTTTGGTTTCTATGGTTGCTGCCCGACAATATTGTAATATCTGGGATCATCTCTCAACCTTTCATGAATCCCATCCTCTAGATCTTGCTCGATCGAAAAGAACGACCTTAAAAACATGAGCTACTCAGTATCACTAAAAAGACCGCTACTATGCTCTCACAGAACTCTCTTAACCCGGTCCTGTGGCTATAGCACGCACTACGCGCAAGAGAAACGGGATTCTAGGGTCAGGAACACATCCTGCAAGGCTTTTCAGCCACCGGAATCCCGGAAAGCTCCATGAACTCATGAACGACGGATCACTGTTCCTGCTCTTGCCCCTTGGGTTCTATATGTTTTGTATACATCAGCCTACCTGCTGTTGGTTTGTAGCTCTCAATTAGGGGCAGGCTTTTCCTGATCACTTCGTTGCCTGATCGGTACACTAGACACAAGCTAATAGCTATCAAAGTATGATAGCTACCGAGCGTTCTGATCAACTGATAAACGGCAGTGAGTTGGCTAAGAGTCGTGGCTATTCGACTCTTCTCGTATGGTTCATCTGATTGGTTTTCTCTATCCCCTTGTCGTCGCCAGGTGGTTGTAGGTTGGAAACTTTGCTTGATCATTAGAGATCACCTGCACATCCATTAGGCCATTACAATACGCCGATCATGTGCTATAGTTATATGCGTGACACCTGATGAGATGCAGGCATTGAGTGAAATTCCTCTCAGGATACTTATAATCAAAGCGGCGATGAAGACAAGTAGTCATGATAACGGTCTTTTGGCGGACTATAACCAGCAGATTCGTCACCGAAAACCTTTTTTGAACTTTGACATCTCTTTCCAGAAATCATACTACAACGGGAGTGGCCAAAGACTCACCTAGACATCTCGGAGCCCCTATGACCTTGGCCTGAGACTGAAGAACTGCTCGTAAGTCTGAAGACTTGAGTGCATTAATCGCCTACGACCAAATCCAGACATCACTCTACTGCAGCCCTTCATGTTCCTTCCTCGATCTGCTGTCAGCTGAAGCCGATATAACCGACACAGCATATCGAGGAAGGAACATGAATGGCATCATTCCTCTTCTTGCCACTGAGGACTCATCTATGTGGTCTTAATGCATGACCATAGATTAATGAGGTCGAGAATACGGTCCCTGTTTGGTACTTTGAGACCAGATAACCTACTAAGAATCCAATGACACTGAGTTAGCCCTATAGAACTATAGGTCCTCTGGTAGCCCTCCATGGAGCCTTGACGGTCACCAACATACCGAAGCAGGTAGACAGACGACCAGAAACGGTACGCCTCAATCCCAGGTTGCTGCATGACGATTTTGAGTGAAATCAACAGGGGAAAGAAGCTAAAGCGATGCTAGATATCAAACTGATACCGATCCACGATGCGTGTTTCAAGTCTCGCGTTGAGCCACGCTTCTTGGACTCGAGGACGAGTGGAAAACCATTGCACTATAACGGCATCGCTTTATCTATTGTCGCATATCACTGGGCTGCGCTGTCGATAAATACTACCTAGCTCTTATATCGGATCTCTAACCGCCTTTATCTTCATGGCACTATACTAAGGTTAGTATCCGACAACTATTCCCCCCAAGTCTCGGAGTCTTCCGTCAACAACATGGTCAGTTCACCCTATCAGCTCGACCACATCATTGTCCCATTTCACCAGTTATACGGATGAATGGACATATGACAATGGAATCCACTTCTGCACCAACACGGAGGATGACTTGAGCCCCTTTTTCCTGAGTATGTACGGGACCAAGCCTTGAAACAAGACATGCCAAGCTTGAGCCGCACTTCGCGAGGCGAAAGTGGCTTTGCAGCGATACGGGGCGAATGCAGGCAGCAATTTTATGGTATCTTCAAACTTGAGGCTAGGAGTTCGAAGAATAGAGACTGTGCGTCTTCTAGCCGTCCATCGGCCATGCCACCAATTCCACGCATATTGGTTTAATATTATTAGCAATAAACCTCTCAGTATATCCCATAGAGGCGTCATAGAGCCTCCAAGAGTCGAATCAACCATTGCTATGCGGCCAGACTCCTGGTATGGATAGTGGTTAAAAGAGTAAACGGGAAATAACTCAAGGTGCATATGGTCCTTCACACGCTGCATATAAATGGACTTGGCCTCCTTAGTGGTCCTGGGCGGTGTCATAAAGTGGGCTCCTGGTAACAGCTTGGGGTACTCGCTGAATCCCGACTTGGAGATACGATCAGTGAACCTGATTATCAGGTTGGACTCCTATCTTGGGCTTCGCAACTTCATGGGAGATGAACCGATCTTCAGACTTCCTCCAGTGCACTGAGCTAAAGGAGAACCTCAGACACGAAGACCCTCCTTGCGAGATCGCCAACGCCACGGGCGCGGTGCATACGACGCATCGTTTGAATGAACCCACTTACAACGTCCCCTCCCTGTCTCCATGGGGGCGGAATATATCTAGAAGGAAGTCACCCAGGAGCCGAGCAGTAGGCAGCGAGCTGACGAAGGATATGGAGGCGGTTGGTTATTATCAGAGACAAGCAATGATCTAGGCTCCCGCGTTATTTGATCTATATAGGGGTTGTAACCTAGCTCGTGAGACGTGAATTGGAGCCAGGAGGGGATATCGCTTGTCCCGTCTGACGCTCAAGAAGCTACTCTTGTTTCTCTCTTTTCATCACTAAGCATTGTTTCCGCCTCGACTTGACCAGGTTCAGTCGCGGGGTTGAAATGCCATGTCCCTTGTAGATTCAACCAAGGAATACTGTTTGCGAAAGATGTCCATCTGAAGATATTCCCAATGGACTCGCTTGGTGATCAAGAAAGAAGTGGACGTCATAAATAAAAAGTATCCGGAATGTCTCTAAGTGTCTCCGCACCAGACAGGCTTGTACCTCACTTGGTCAACACGAGGTTTTAGTAAAGCGCACCAGACCCTACTCACGGATCTACCACGCAACCAAAGGTCAACAAAGAAACTCAGGCCGGAAGGAAACCGGATCCGAGTAAACCAACCACTCGATACGGCATTTTCCATGCAAATTCATGGATCCACTATGTCACTAATATGAATAAGTGGTGGTCAGCAAAGCTTCTACTGCCCATCCTTATGTTCCAAACTCCTCACCCTTTGTTTCGCACTCAGGCTTCACGAACAGCACTAATTCTTTGTTCTTGTCCAAGTCTTGAGCTCGCGATATATTTTACATCATCGCAAAATCTATCAAAACCGTGTATCTTATCGTGAAAAAAGAAATTATTCCCAGTGACTCATCCTGCTTTCCTTGTGGTTGCCATGGTCCGCTCGGCTTCTCTCACCTGTAGCTCACGGGATGGGTCAAAGGGTAGTGGGAGCTGGTTGACGCTGCCAAAGCGCCAAAGAGTGCTCAAAGAGAAAACTACACTCACAAGTGTGCCAGGTCGATTCCCCAGATGCGAATGAATTCTTTGTCGTAGAAATTTCAATGGGGGCCACTTCATATAACATGCGAGGTCTGTGTCGCGTGCAATCGTGCTGAGGTTTCATTGAACCAGTCACTACAGTCGGAACTACACTATGTACCTACTAGAATATTATTACGTGGGTCAGGCTGAAATGGCGTCTAGGGTCCGTAGCTGGCACGCTGTTGGCGTCATGACCTGCCGTAACGCGATAATGCGATCTACATGTGCCGCCATCTATTCACCCAGTAACCATCGAAACGGAGTGTGACATTTCCCCAATATGCCAAGCTAAAAGCCGTCAAATCGAGTGATGAAAACAGTGGCGCAGCGTACAGCAATGATCAAGACAAGGCCAAGGGTCTTGAGAGGCTATGCTGGGCACCCGTTGAGATTCAATCTCAATGATGTCCTAGAATCGTTCTTGTATGGTCTGATTAACCACTAGAGAGTGCTCAAATGACTCAGGGTTCCTTAGATCAAATGTTTTTAGGGATAGTTTGCTGAATTTGAACTACCTGAAGCAGTTCATGCCGTCGAATCCTGGTCTGTAGCCCACACACGGATTCATTCGTAAGCACAGCGGCAGATGACCTTCATGACTTTCACAAATATACTTCAACTTTCCGTGCGATGGTATTTTTAGGCTTCCTTCTGTGCCGAACCCGCCTTGAAGCGAGTGTTTTGCGTGTGGCTAGCTCCTGCGAAAGGGGAAATCCCGATCTTAATGGACTCGTGTCCCTGGTACTTGGAATCCCTATGTTCATCTCGAGCTTTGTTATGCGTACAAGAACGTGGTACTTTGGACGTGAAAGGATGTTTCAGGGAGAGGAACTTATGCCCGAGACGGTCAAGAACACTGGCAGCACGACGTGCAAGATCGATATATAGTCCCACGGTGTAACCGATAAAGAGCCCGACGGCTTTTAGGAAGAAACCAATAATCTTGAGAGGGATATCGAGGGGCTCGAGGGAGGTGTAGCAGGCCTTGAGAGATTTGCAGAAGGAATTCCACTATATGATCCATTGAGTTACTCGCGCTTTGATTGGATCGCCCCGGGATTTGGCTGTGGAGTCTTTTGGGGACTTGGAAATGATTTGTTCGCCTCGTCGACTGCACTTCTCATCCAACCGGGGACGACTGGTTCGAGACGAGGATGCTCTCGATGTTCCCTCCTTACCTCTGGTGCCGCTCAGTGAGGTCTTTGGGTTTTCTGTGTCACTGACTCGAGGACAGGGTCTCTGTGAAGGACGATCACTGCCTTTGGAGTTTCTATGTGAAGAACTAGAGCGCCCATAAGATCCGTGACTCTGAGCATCTAAGTCATCTAAGGCATTCAGGGCATTCAAAGCAGACTAAGATTATCGAGGATTAAACGAGGGCGTACCCTGTGAGGCATTGTGAGGTGCGCTTGCCCTCTCACCCAACTTCTCAAGCTTTGGGGAATAGAGCCGTTGGGGTGAAGGGGGCTGGCTTTCGGTTCCACTCCCAGCTGATTTTCCTCCCAACGACCGCTCGCAGCGGCTGGTTTGTTGCTATTGTTCGAGGCCCTGGGCTGGTTTGGTCTTGGGTCACGGTTTTTCACCGCTGGTCGGGGGGACCTAGGGTGGGATTTGGGCGGTTCGGGAGTTTGAGTTCGCTGATGCCCTAGAATGATGTTAGGTGAGCAGGATTCGTGAGCTTCTGGGTGTATGCGACTTGCCTGAGTGCTTCGGGGACGCTTTGGATTCTGGGCAGCCAGGCTGGATGGGCTCTCAAGCGGCTTCCTTGAGAAGGTTTGGATGACTGAGAGTCAGCATCTTGGTGATCACTAGGATCAGTGGGCGGTTGGTGAGAACGTGAATCAGCTGTCGACGCTTGAGATTGCGCATCTATGGTTTCCTGCGTCAGTGCTTGAATTTAGCTGCTTGACACACTGTACATATCAGAACAGTTGTAAGGGATCTCGGTTCCGCTTCCGGTCTGGTCGCGTTCGCCTCGTTGATATAGACGACGAAGGCTGGGACGCTGCCTTTCTTGGCTGGCCAGCATCACCTTCGTTGGACATGGTCCAAGTGGGAAATGCACGATGGGTAATTTAGAAGTGCAATGTCTCTCTGAAGCTTTGAGAAAGACTGCGATAGGGTCTGAGTGAGGCTGAGAAAAGCGGCTGAAAGGGTATTTGCAATTGTCAAGTTGCGGGGAAATGGGATGAGAGTTTATATGAAACAAAAGTATGCAGGTCGCTAGGTGACTCAACAAGTACTGTGTTAAAAACAGCCTTTTAAAGAAACTGGGAACAAAGGGGGGAGGCGATGTGCTAATTACGCTAGCTGGCACCACCTGAAGCAGAACCACAGGCAGCACTTGCAAAGAAAGAAGTTGTTTGTTAGCTAAAAAGACCTGTCAAGTTTTTGACCTGTCACATTCTACTCAGGGGGGTACCGAACAACAGCAATCATCCTGGGCCTTGAGCACCTAGCAAGGTCACGTTGGCCAGTTCTGCCCAGAAAACGACGTCATACGATCTCTATAAATCGAGGCCGTATATATTTTGGAGTGTAAGGAAAAGGGAATGAGAAGGAAAAGTTACGATCGGTGTTGGCTGAATTTCAAGAATAACCCCACACTGAAACAATACCTAAATAAATTAAGTGAGAATCTCATGGCAAGCCTACCCCTCCCAATGGTTCAAGTGCTCCCAGAGCGGATTCACCTGATCGTCATCGAATGCCTCCCCATTCAGTTTAGCTTGAGCACGGCGAATTGCTAACCAGGTATACCCGTTTTCCTCTAGACCTATCTCCTCGGAATGCTTCATGACCTTTTTGATACATGTCTCACATAATTCTTCCTGCTCATCTCTTTGCGCCTGGGCTTCTTCCTTAAACCTCTTGAAACAACTTTCTTCTTTGCGAAACAACTGCCACACAAAACGTATGGCAGTTTCCAACCTGACACGTATAACTGTGTCCTGGCAAGCACCGTAGTAATCGTGGCGGCGCACGTCGAGGGCCAACCCCGCCTCAAATAAAGGTAAGAAGCTAATGGGAGAGTGCAGGTGTGCCTCATCTTCTGTTTTGACTAGAAGCACCGTGTATTGTGAGAGACTGCGATCATGCTCCCTTTCAAGGTAGTGAGCCACATCCTCGCACTCATATCGGGCACGAGATGGCCCTCTAGCCTCTGACAGAGACTGATCATCAATAACCATATACAGCGCTCGGAACAGATGACACATGGTGTGGCCGTGATCTCGCCATGACTGCACCCGCTGGCTTGGTCTGGGACCGAAGATTGCCGATCTCTCAGCCGGTGGGTCCATGTCCATGTCCATTTTTTGATCAACCTCAGGATAGAAATCGACCATGTCGTCCAGGTGAGCTGATATCACTCCACAAAGAGCCTTGTGGAATGCCGTGAGTTCCTGCAGGTTTCGAGGCCCTTTCTCGCCAATTTGAACGGCCTTGGCAAAGAAGTTATGCCGCTGGAAGGGCGGCCGTCCGTCATGTAAACGAAGCCATTCACGGTAGACATAGCGACCAAGCCTATCACCTTCGACGCTAGTGACTGATGTCGGCTCGAAGTAAACCATCATTTGTTTGTTCAGATATTCGATTGTGGCTTCCGGCGCGAACCATTGCTTAGACAGGCTTGGCTCATTGATAGTTGTCAATAGTCCACCTCGACGCCATCCCGGTCTATAAGGCTCGACACTGCGTAGGTAGAGGGCCGTTTCTTCGAAGAAGATGGCCTGCAACTCTTTGCGGATCAAAGATGATGCTTCGTTAGCCATTGAGTTCCAGATCGCCGCCTGGGGGTACTTGGCATTGTAACTAGGGCAATCTTTTCTGTACCTGTTGATGTCGGGGTTGACTGGGTCGCCATAGGGAGGACATGTGATGAGATAGGGTGAAATGGCGGAAAATGATTGTTCATAGATTTGTATAATGCCAGGGCCAGTTGGCTCCGATGATTGGCCACTGTCTGACATGATATCATGCCTTAGGTAGCGTGTAGAAAGGATGTTGGCAATCATGCGAGGGCTGAGTTATGCATTGACATGCTCTGACGGCAAAGATTGTCAGCCCATCGGGCTTTATATCCGAGAGAAATGCAAGGTTTTGCATTTGTTGTGGCTGATGGCTTTGACATCATTGCAGCCTATGATAAAGTTTTGCATGTGAGTCCAAATAGTGCGTGCATAAGGCCGAAACTTTAAAGTCAGATGACTTGGGTTGGTAAAGCGCTGGCTATCCCCTAAGCTGGCGAGGAGCTACAACTAGGTCACTCCAGGGGGTTCAGGCTAATTATATTTATTACTCCGAGGGATACTTCAATCATTATTAAGCCTTACCTCGAGACTAAGTACTCATAGCATAGTATCCTAACAGGTGAGATTATTCTTACCGCATAACCAAGTTATCGCAATAACACTAGGGCGAAGTACGCGTAGCCTGTAGCTCCTCGCCAGCTTCGGGGATAAGCTTTGGTTGTGTCATGGCTGTATTATTTTCGTTAGGGGTTGCTCAGAGGCATCCCCCCACCGCTCGCTTCTTCGAACCATTAACCAAGCACCATGGCCTCATACAACATCAAGACTGAGTCCACCTAGTCGGCCAATGAGTGGTTAATGTTTCTGGGAACTCCTTGCCTTCTAAATATGGCTAAATTATCCACATCCGGGGGCCCCGCATCTTCAGGATTGGGAACTAATCTACCCAATGTTACAGGGACTGGGGAACGATCAGAACCTCCTCGTGTTTCTCGTACGGAGGTTAGGGCAATTAAATACCCCTTACGTAGTTTGCTATGAGTCTTCGACTGCCTGTAGCCGCAGGTGGCAGAAAGGCTAAAAAAAAAGGTCATTGTGTTAACATCGGGATATGATGCTATCTATCCAGGCTCATGTGCTTCATCTGAAGTTCTCAGGGGAGACAGATAATACTGTCGTCCTGGAAGGATGTAGATATCTGATGTTGCTCCAGGGCACAAGATGACGCTTGAATGCCGTCCTGCGTTGACACCAATGTCCCTTGTAGTTGTCGCTGGCGTCCTGTTTATTAAGGATGCGAATGAAATACTCTATTAGTTCTCTTGATATAGAGACGGCCTAATTCCACCAAGACCGACAAGTAACTTGTTGCGCTTTGTAACCTAGGTAGTTAGGTAATATGATTGGTACCTTACAAGAGAACAAAAATCGCTTGTCTCTTGTTACCACCAAGTTCTTGACCGTATCGACGCTATCCTTCTATCGATCTAAGTACCTACAACCGTAATTTCCTGTACTTGTGCGTCTAAGAAGCCGCAGAGCCAAGAGCTAGAGCCAGATCCCTTTGGTCTTCCATCAACCACGTGCTACTCTGAAACGATAAATACCACCCATATCAGAAACTATGTATGCCTTTGCTTTTGACAATTAAGCCGTAGTGCCCGTATTTCTCGGCCTTGGTGGCTGTACTATTGTTGTACCAGACTACCGCCACTTGCGAACGGTATCTCTGTTTGACAGGCCCGTCACAAACATCCACAGTTGCTACTTGTGGACGCGTCGGGAGCTTCCTACACTGCCATCTCGAAACACGGGCGCCATAATCGATGGCGGTAGAGTCGCAGTCATTGGCTCCTCCACTAAAGGAACTCTGGCCTTGTACCTGGTGAGTTCTTCGAGGGCTAGTTCCAGCTCGTGTTGACATGCTTCCAACATCTAAGAATCAAGCCCACCGTCATGCCAGGCATCTACTTCACAGCCACCCAAGGCCATCGTCTCCTCTTTCCCCGCCATGAAGTTAAAGGATGAGTTTTGGCATTCACTTATGGAAGCCTTATCCAAAGTTCCGCTTTTTCCACAAGACTTTCTCCTGGAGGTGATGAATGACGGAGTTGTTACGGCTACTCTGTCATCGTCCAAGAGCATCCTAGGAAATCTGAAGCCATTCCCAGACTTCTCAAAGTCCAGGACCGCTTGGCTCTTGAGCAATCTACGAGACGGAACTTGGCTTCGCAACGTGGTGCAAGATAATGACCATCAAGGTGTAGACCCAAGTGAACTGTTCCCAGACAGGTTTCCCTCAACATGCTTGGTTCACGGAAGCGAAAACAAAATGTGTCTCCTGGCATTCTCAAAAGAAGCACATAAGACACTGCTTTCTCTCAATGTAGATGCCGAATTACTGATTGCGGAAGGTGAAGGCCATGATTTTGAATCAGCCATACCAGCAGATTATCCCAACTTCTCTGTTGTTCGCCAATCTCACCGATTTGCAGCAGAAATGGTCTAACACCACAGCTTTGACTACATAGCCAGCTAAATATGAGTTATGGAGAGTCCACGCTATGTGTGTTTTTGCCATTTTTGATTTCTCTTTGGGGAAATCTTCTCCCAGGTTTATATAAAACCCCATCTGTTCGTTCAAACGAATGAACCACCGCAGGCTATCTTTGGCATGAGGACTGACCTTGACCTCCTTATCGGGAACCGATATTTCATGGCCTCATCCATCTTCTATCTGGGTTTCGTTGTCGTCACATATCAAGCCACCTTCCTAGCCCAGAGATACCCTATTCACGATCTTGTCTGTCGGTTATCCCGGCTTCAACTATAATAAAGAACACATTTCCAACACATGATACCCTATTCACATTTCTGGTTTTCAGAATAGTCTTGCTCCGAGGAGTTTGTGTGTTGGCGGGTGGGCTCTACGTCCAGAAGTTCTCCCTTGATCTTCTCAGATCTACTATTTCCTCCGTCTGGATGATGGTTATCAGTAGTCGATACAACAAGGTGGAACACATCTTTCGCATGGGGTAAGTCCCTGCTTTCAATGGTAGTTTATCTCATTATGCGCTCTAATAGCAACGATACAGAATCTGGTTTGTTGCGGCCACCATGATGGCCATCCCGACACCCCTTATTAGCTTTGGTATCGGCCACATCAAGGGATCTCTGTCTCCATGGAGGCACATGTTCATATCTGCTGGTTGCATCACTATTACATGGGCCTTCGTCATCCTACTTTGCCTGGATTCGGACCCAATTACGACCGAGCACCTCAACTAGCGAGAAAGGTTTATCGCCGTCTCCCGACTGCGCGTCAACAACTCTGCAGTCAGGAACAAGTGCTAGATACCCTTAGAAGCCCTCGATTTTGGTTCCTCTTCTTCATGTCAGCTACCCTAAGCACTGTCAATGCAGTCAGCACTACCTTTACACCTCTCATCATCAATGTGACCATGGGCTTCAGCGGCTTGAACTCGTTGCTCCTTACCGTTTCACTTGGAGCCGTTGGCGTCGTCGTCATGATTGGCTCCTCGTGGATGACAGAACTCTTTTTCCAAGCATTTGGGCATTCACTTTCAGCATATTAGTCTTGCTTCTATCTTGTCTCTTAATTTGGAATTGTCCGGATACGGCCGATTGGTTTCAACTAACCTGCCTGAATGTTCTGGCCTTTCATCCACCGGCTTACGCTGTGCTGATGACCTTGTCAATGGCCAATGCTGCGGGATATACCGAGCAGTCTATGATGTCTGCGGGGCTATTTGTTGGGTACCACGTTGCCAAGTGTCCGAGTGTTAGCTTATCAGTTCGCACTCCTTTCAGGACTTCTCGCATTTGTTCAAATAGGCAAGACTCCAATTCACAAACAACATAGATTCTAGTGACCCTTCCACCTTCATTGAATTCATCTCCTTTCATTTTCCCGAGGAAGTGGAACCCGAATACCCCGACAAGTTGAAAGGCTCTTCCAGCAAGCAAATCATCATGATGGTCACCGTTGCTCTGCCTGGGGCAGAACGGAGGAGAACAAAAGCGCCCTCGTATGGATTGTTGGCAAGGACTCATGTTTTCCCAGCGTGAAACAAGAACCAGACAATAGTGGACAAGTTCACAGGCTAACTTCGCCTCATATATCAACTACAGACTAGTCTGATGATAAAGTAACTATTTCAATCAGCGACCTCGAGAGCATAGCTTGTCTGGATCCTGCCATCGTGAAGCTCAGGACCAGGTTCACTCCATCATTATCCAGCGGCATCACATCGACTCCCATCGTAGATATCACTACAATACTATTTATGGCTGGAATACCTGCAGGAGAGGACGCGAAGGTCAAGGAGGCGCTCGAAAGGATGGTAGATGGTGTGCTAACTAAGTTACCTGAGCCCCTGACGCCATCGTACTGGATCATGAGTACATGGGATTCCCGCCCCGTTGTGGCCCATCCTAATAGGGGAGAGTCTTTTGAGCATTTTGATGGTTGGATGGCAGAGTTTTGAGCAACACTATGAGTTGTGGAAGCGGTCTGATTTTCAGACTGCATACATTGGCAAGTCTCATCTTCATTTTGAAGTCTTGTTTCCAAAGATTTTTGAGATCGTTATAGAAAGCTCTCCAATGTTCGTAAGTGGGTAAAGATGAATTGACAATGCAGCACGATCTACGCCACCCCACCAGCCTCTTCGGATCAAGCTATGGTTAAATCACATAGACCATTTTGGCTCCGAGGAAGAGGTGTCTTCTCAGCTTATATACCGGCATTCTGGCCAATGTTTGAGGGTTCCCTACTCAGAGTGCATAGCCAAGCCTAATTAAGCCCGCTTCGAACTCGATTGCAGTGATGCCAGTTTACTGATGGGTACTCATCGGTATTGGTTAAAGGTTGGGATTGAGCTCGGGGATGAGAACCATATAAGGCGCTTCAGATAATGGAGACGGCAAACAGGCCAACCCAATGAATCAAGTCGACTCAGAGCCATCCCGTCCCACAAGACAACCTCGACGCAACCTTCATCATGGGAGATCAAGTGATGCAAGTTGGTTTTCCCACCAAAATTCTCTGACTACAGTCTCTTACGGCAGGCAATGGCTAACATAGCATTTTCGGAATCATAACGGGTCCTGTAAATGGCATTGGGTTGAGGATGAAGGCAAGCTATTAGAGCCAGAAGAGCCACCGGCGGCCTTTGTCAAGTTGGTAGAAGGACGGGTCCCCGATATTTGGAATGGTAAAACGGCAAACTGGAATATAATTATGAACAGCACAAAGAGTGTTTGAATCAGGTTGTTTCGGAGATAGTAATATACATCAGTCACAGGGAGGGAGTCGCACAAGCAACTCGCTTGCGAGCCTCCCTCAGCAAGCCAATGTCATCATAATGCAAAGAGAGCTGGCATGGCGTCACAAATTGCGATTACTCTACAAGCGATTCAAAGGAGAATATATTTTTTTCTATACCTTCAAACCGTATTAGGCGGCAGTCAAGTCTTTTGTATGCATATTGTAACAAGCCCTTCTTTATCGTGACCGTCCTTGAAACATCGGTTATTATTTCTCTTATGCGGGGCAGAAGTGATTTCTCGACCTCTCTGAAGGGTGGATATTTTACTTGGTCCAGTCATTAGCATTCTATTCAATCGTTGAGTCAAAACGGTGTAAATCGCAGGACCTTCCAAAAGATTCTAGAAGACATCAGTACTGGCAAGGCCCGACCATTGCAATCAGTTTCGCAAGTCATCAAATCACAGAGACTACAAGGATACTTCACTCCAGAATATGCCTTTACTACTGGTGGGAGCAAGAAGAAGAGACAGACAGTTGAGAGCGATTTGGGATCAGCACCATCTCGAGGAAGAGGCCGTGGCTGGATCGACCGAAGCATAATAAGAATTAGCGAGCTCCACAGACACCAGAGGGGCATCACCAGAGTCGCTCAACGCTACATGTGACACAACCTCGCAACCTCACTCTTGAGAAGAGACGTGGCCGAGTTCAAGTTCCAGTTACTGGCAAACGGCATTGTCTTCGATGACGCCAAACTGGACTAGGTTATCTGACTATGAAGCAATTTTTCTGACTTTTTGTTTATCCGACCAAAAACAAGGGTATTCTCGAATGACCGACCATACGCCTTTCCCTACGGCCTGTTTCGCCCTCCTATTATCCAATACGTGTTACGCCCCATTACCACCCAAGTCCCAACTGAGAGAGTTCCATACACGACATCCACCGGGCCGGGCCCCATCATGCCTCCCCAGAACTGTAGACAACCCCAAACACTTGGGAGAAGAGCTGTCGACGTCGAAGCTCAAACTCCAGACGATCATACACATGCAGCTTTTCCCACTCTTGATCATCGATATGTATGAGCGACCAAACCAAAGACTCGAGTTCGCATTGCTGAACATCAGCGTCCCTCTGGGCTTCGGCCAATTCGTGTGTCAAAGATGGGCTGAAGCCAATCTCGTTCATGACAGCTTCCACGTCTGCGATGCGCTCCTTAGCCAGTTCGCGACGTGCGTGACGCTCGGCGAGCTGGTCTTCGACCAGACCTCGTTGCTGCTGGAGACTTGTGATCTCACATCCCAAAATACTAGCAAGCCCCTCGAGATGAACAGTTGGGATAAGTCGAGCGGCCGGACATTCAAAGTCAATATTGAGGATGTCAGCCATGCTCGGGCGGGTGGGGAGAGCTGTAGAACCGGGGGCCTGTGGCGCAAGTTCTAGAAACGCTGGAGGCATGGGCGTCATAGGAAGTGTTGGCGAGACAGGGGCGATGGGTGCAGGACGCTGCACATGGAGCGGGAGGGGTGGAACTAGACGCTCGTTATCCATAGACCTTGGCTCTGGCGGTCTATACGGCAGTGCCTGGATTCGAGTCTGGCTCCGCGTCTGCCGGCGAGTCTGGCCACGTAGCTGAGGCATGACTGTCAGGATCCCAATTCAAGACTTGAGCTGGTCGTGATTTCAGCTTGAGGGCATCTCACGCCAAAAATAGATTCTCCGCTCTCAAAGCGACAAAAGTTGGCCGCTGTGGGTGAAAGGAACGGTTGGCAAGGGGAACTCAAAAACCAGGCTCAGTGGCACGAAGACGCCCAACATGCCTCAGGCCACAACACAACCTGCCTGGGACCAAGTTGAAGCGATGTAGATAAACAAGATGTCGTCCGGGCAACGCGCGTGCTCGTCATGTTGTCTGATTGGTGTGACATGGCGCGTCAAGAAAAAAGCAAGCAAATCGTATCGAGCCAGTGACAGCACTGAAAGGTGCGGCGATTTATCGGGAAAACAGCTCGCAGTGTGAAGCGATATCGAGGTGATATGTCATTCGCCGCGTTCAATCGTCCTGAATACGTCAGTTACTCATCAGAAGAGTGATGCCCCATCTCGGTGGTAAATATAGCAAGTAAACAAGATCTGTAGCTCTGGGGTCTGACGGCCAACAGCCTGGAGATGTGGCCAGGTATCGATAGCTTGAAGCGTTTCCACATTGTAAGAACCGACACGGCCCAGAGCAAATCGTCTCAAATGATGATGGCCGTCAACAATGTGTCTCTTCTCGACAGGAATCGGACTTTGCGGCGCGACGGGTCATTGATTGGCAATGACAAGCAAGGTGCAATGAGTAGGATAGCAAAGAAATAGGTGGAAAGAGTATGATCTGCACACTTGAGTTAGATCGATTGTTCACTTGAACAAGAGTCCTGCCGATAGTATTTTCGACAGACTAAAAGATATGGGAGAGTGACAAGTTACGGACACGCGTCAAGGGGGCGGGGCCGATGGTTAAATACCTTATCCTGACCTCGGTTCTACAAAAGTCCGAGGACATCATGCCAACCAATCACACGCAAGCAAAACAATAGGACGATAGCAACAACAACAATGGGTAGGAATGATGATTGTTAATGCACCACTATGATGATGTCACAAATTAAATATGCTCCTTATGGGTCATTTATTACAGAAGAGTCCCTTTCAGTGCGGATATTGCCATAGGACAATGGTATTTTACTTCATGGTTCCCCCATGTCGCTGTTCATAATCGCAACGCTTTGATGGTGGAACCGCATTAGCCACATGAATAACAAAAAGAACTGGCGGGGGAACTTGACAGGGCGAAGTCGCTAGATAGATGTGCCATGTCATGGGGTTTCTGTTCAGCTTATGTCTTTTTTTTTTTTTTTTTTTTTCAATTATTCATAATCTCTTTAACTAAGACCAACAACCGGAGTCCTTTTTCTGGAATGGTGGATGGGATGATGTACGCCTTACCCTAGAGTTATGTTATTCCTTATATGAATGAAATCATAGAAGCAATAAATGAAGACAAAGGGTGGCTCTTATGGAAGCTATTGATGATTTGGGTCCCTTGGAAGTTTTATCGACTAGGTCTTTGGCCTAACTATAGCTCGGTAGCTATCCAGCTGCACGCCTCTGAAGAATCGTTGCTGCTGTTGTCGTCAGGGTCGACCATTGTAGAGGATTGTTACAAAAAAATGGAATAGAGAAGACCAAATGTCTATGAATCCTCATAAATCGCCCAATACCTTTAGTTCTCAGGAGAAGGTTATGTATCTTGCCGGAGGTTAGTTCCAAAGAGGGCATCGAGTCGTCTCTGGGGCCAGGAGCTCGCAGTTGGGTACCGTAGGCAGGTCGACACCGACAAAAAGCGAGAAACAGGGGCATTTGGTCCCAAGTTAGTGGAGCATATTACTTGAGGTGGGGTGTTTGCCTCGATGCAGGCAGGGGCATTTGGTCATGCTGCGGAACGCGACTCGCACGGGAAGGAGCTAAGCCGCGCAGTCACCGTTGACTCTATGTTGATGCAATGAACGAGTAGCTCGGTACATGATAGATTTATGCAGGTTCGCAGAAATGGATTGATAAAAATCGAATGGTTTATTTATGACTTCATGAGTCCATCCAACACCTGATGTAGCGTCCATCCATCAATCGCTGCTCGAACCTTGCAAGTTAGACACCACCTGCATCAAGCGCTTCTGGAGCCACGCACTAGGCGTAATATTTGATCACCCTTAACTAATCTCGTGCTTGAGAGTCAAGAATCTCCAATAACTGCCCCATCACAGTTGCCCATCACATGGACTCTTAGCATATCTGGTGCTGTCACAATCATAGAAAGCACTTCCCAACATCTCATGCTTTCTATCAACAACGGTCAGTACCTAGTTCATGCTCATGGCCGTCCTCCAAGAATCGAGTCTAGTTCAGCTGTCCCCTTCGTTTGAGGAGTTTCAATCTCGAAATTGGAAACTCACAACCATGCACCTATCTCTGTTCTTACCCCAAGTGGGCGAATTGTATTACACCGGGATACGCGGCGGAAGATTGCCGTGGCGGCTTCTCCCGCAATGGGAGTGGGCGATAGAAAGGTCACTTTGGGGGGAAGTTAGCTGGCTATTGATCCTCAAATAGAGCCTCGCCTTTTCAGTTACTCCAATCCATGCCTAGCCTCTATTATGTATCATTGGTTCAACTGTCATGCATCTATCTTGGACACCATTACATGAAGAAGGTCCTTTGTTACCATTTCTAGTGGGTTTCCATTGTTCCCGTCTGCCCGGGTGGAGAGACATGTGATGTTTCTAAAGCTTGTGCTCCTCCATGCTGCTAACAACTAACCGCAGAGGTCACTTCACGATGATCTAAGTGTTTTCTTGGCCGGTAAGGTTAGTGGACGAAGCGGGCTTCCGAAAGAAAGAGTAAAAACAACACAACAACATAAACACCACCAGATCTACAAATATTTATTCTTCAAGAGCGGAGGCATAAAGACAGTACCAAGTCAGCCCAGACAAACAGTAGGCACTGAGGCATTTGATCTCGCTAACGACATAGTCGCGCCATAACTGGTATGTTCACAGGATGGACTGGAACTTAAACAGCCTGTATATAGCGGATAGAAATTTCCTGGCACCATGTTTAGTGTCGGTAGTGGCACTGCTAGATAGTGGCCTGGATTTGGGTCTAACTTACATGGTCATCTAGAGCGACGGAATGACGACTGGTTTCTTTAAGTTATCATCTGGACTGAAGCCAACACCATTTGATACTCCTGAAATCGTCAAGTTGATGTTGAGCATATGACAAGATACTTGTGGGGTTCCTTTAAGACTGTTCTTACGGCTGAAAACCTTCAAGCACGCTTCGCATCGAGCCTATTCCTCCAATGTCTTCACTGGATCTCATTGTCGCAGACCTTTGGTGTGCGGGTTATTTTGCGACCCTGTGGGGGGCGAAACCCCGAATTTGAAATAGAGATCGCCATCTAGTGACTTACAAAGAGGTTTCGGCTTTTATTCACTTTAATGGGGATTAATAATTTATTCACCGCTGGCTGTCATGAACCTTGATGCTCCGTACTAATTAATTGCGCAACGCAGCCAGTTGGGCATTTGAAGTATCTTAGGTATGTGCCAATCACCTGCTCATAGGGTTGGACTTGGGACTTAAACTCGATTACCCCTAGAATCTTGCGGAATCAATCACTGCTTTGCATGTAAAGGGAAGGTTTGATAACTCAATAGTGTAGCGAGTCTACACATCTTCACCCTGTGTAGAGATACCCTGGTCCCTTTTGTTGCCCTCAATGAGGAGTCCAAAAGGGTCCTACCTGGCAATTTAATGCTTAAACAATATTTATCTGGCTGTTACACCATTCCCTCTTCCAAAGGGCAGATCTCTAGTTGAAGTTTTCAAGTTTTCATGAGTACATCTTGGCGCGAGTATCCATTTGTACTATCCGTCAAGGGAAATGGCTGTCACAGTGCTTTGGACTTGGGTTCCCCCCCTTTGTGAACTTAGGATCAGAAGAAAGCTATCCGCTGTCCCTCTCTAGCAACAAAACTCTCGGGGAGGATTTGCTGTCCTTCCAGTGATTAGAAATACACACAAACTGACTATGTAAGGCGTCGCTCATGTCTGTTTCCCCACCAACTCTCTCAGGCTGTTATAAGCGGGCAAATCAGTAGATGACTGCATCAGATTAGATGTGATTCACGACCGGAGAGAAAGGGGCATAATCCGTAAATAAAATAGTAAATAATACCGCTTTCTTCGGAACTGGTAAGATACTTATAGTTCTTTTCTATTCTCTTCTTCAGCTTCCTTCCGTTTTCAGTGGCTGGCTGGTTGTTGATGCTAAATCAGCGCGACACCTATTAAGCCTCATGCACCACGAATGGACTTAACCAACCATTCGGGCTTGTAGAGAAATGTTTATTTGTACTCCGAGTATCGCGTATCAGGGGCCCATAAGAGATTTTTAATCTATAGGGATCTCTGTTGTGGGAGTCGTGATTTCGGAAGATCGAGTGACTGAGGAGCTCACCACCATTAGATGCCATATCCAAAAGCCCAAGGCGAATTACATGTGACTCTGGGAAGTCTCTAGCTCAAATAGTACTACAACCGAGCAAGACTCATAGCCTACACGACCATGTGTCTGATCTTTTCCTGAGCTCCAAGCACATCGATTGCTCCCCCACCAAGAAGCCAGGAACTCAAGAATCTTAATGCTAATAAGTTTTTCAGAGTACATATACATTTAAATAAACATATACATTTAAATAAAGATATATAGTCCAACTACTGTGCAACTGGCAACGTTAAGGCGTGAAAAGTTGTCATTAAACTGATTTTTATGACCTCCAGTAGCACTCGTCCCCCGTGTAGAGCACATCTATGAAAACACTGAATGTGTGGGATGAGAAACAAAGAGGGCTACTGAAGAGGTTCTCTATGATGGGATGTGCTCTGGAGTGGTTAATTGCATTCCTTTATCGCACAGAACGGACATGTTCTGCATGATACTCGGCCAGTGGAGTTTGGCAGCACAATTCCGTATGGCTGAGATGCAGACTCATACCGCTGAAGATAATGTAAAGTCATGCAGCAGCCATAGAGTGAATTATAATATTGCTTTGCTAACGTAATGAATTTCAATTTATGCAATTGGGAAACTTTTCTCATGACTTGAAATGGCATGGAACCCACGATGGGCCGGTTCTCCTGAAGAAAGGGGCATCTTGCACTACGAGACTCACCTTTTCACTAGAGGGTTCCTCCGGCTATAGCTGTAGAGGGTTAGTTTTGTCTTTGCTCCTGTGTTTTTATATGGGGTTTTTATGCCTTCATGTGCCTATTACTGTGTTCTTTGATCCTGTGTGCGATTAGGAAGCTACTGAAAAAGAAGAATGACATGTTTGAGCAGACTCGCCGAAAACAGTTGGAGTGTGTAAGTGCTAGGAGTACCTATACCCTCAGACAAGCCTAGATAATAAAACGGTAATATGAAGAGTGATAGAATTTATCTCGAGATATACAATATAATACAGCTTGATTACCTACCTCCTAATACTCCTTCCTGCCTTCTCGCTGCTTCAAAATTAAGCTCCCCATCTTCCTGGGGTCAGTTGGAGAGACCTGAACCAATGGCTAGCGAGGTTCTGTAGTGTCTTTTATAGTCTTCCTGTATCATTGTGTTCTTATATAATGCTTGTAGCATAGGTTGGCGAGTTGATTTGCCTTCCTTCACAGTCACTGAGTTGTGCTCGCATCATCCCACGTGGACCAAGGCCTCACTAAGGACTTGGAAACATATAATGTATGACCAAAAAGACTGAAAATTGTCGAGAACCATCAATTGGTGACCAGCCAGGCGAGGCCAATGGGAAATCTAGGAAGTGACAAAGTCATATACACCTAGAAAGCCGCTTCGACGACTCCACAAGTATCGTTTTAAGTAGAAGCTTTCGGAAAAACTCTTCCAGAGGATATATCTTTTGGCAATCTGGAGTATAGTAGATATTAGAGAATACAAGAAGCCCTTCGTTTTCTCTTATAGTAAGAGTAAAATAGTGCCAGCAATCAGGCCATGACGATGCTGCAGCAGTTTACTGTACTATGCCCCGATTGCAGGGCCCCAAACACAATGTTTAATAACATGAGCCTGTTCGATACCGCTGCATGGCTGAAAGACTCCCTCCAAGGTGTTGAGAAACGATGCTATTCTACTTCATGATTTGGTTGTGACGATTACACGCCTCCCTGACACAGACTCTCAGGTTCATGGCTGAAACAGATCTGTGCCGAGAATCAAATCTCTACTGAGTGATCGTTACATCCGCTGACATATCTCGGCAATCTTTTTCCTTGGACGTTCTGGAGAATACTCGGCGGACAGAGCTCAGGGGCGAGTGAAAGTCATGAAATCCGGGGTTCAGCGGGATATCCGCATCGACCAGCTCAGGATTCAAATACACCCAGCGATATTAACTATTCATGGCATCCAGGGTCATATATTCGTAAAGTCTAGCTAAATCATTATATGAAGGGGAAATGCTCGGCCAGCCTCCTATGTCAGGATACACCATAGGTATTGATTCCCAACAATTATTGATACCCATAAAACAGCTTAGAAGCATAAAGAAGAAATATTATATAACTTTAGCCTTATTAAACAACTTCATGGGGGGCACTTCCGGTTCTGCTAACCGATAGATGGACTATCCCCATGGAGAAAATGAATGAGAAAGGAAATCCATCTCATGCGGTTGCGGAATGGGAATATACGAGTTCCATATTGATAATAAGCCTTGGAAGTTCAGGCCTATGGAATAAGGTAAAAAGGTAGTGCTGATCTTGCTCACGCAATTCTCACTTTTAGATAAAAACATGTAGTGGTCGTCACAGGAGCCGGGCTCAAAAAAGGTTAAGCATGGGACTTGAAGATTCTGTCTATCAAGTGTTTCGATATCGGCCATAGCTGGCCGGCAAAGTTAAACAAGTGTGAGAGGAGAAGAGTCTGCCAAGGGCAACAGCAGGCGCGTAATGAAAACCCAATGATGATCAGGAAAGCAGGCCAGATATAACTGAGTCAATAACTCATTTTCAACTTGGTACTCCAAGTGCTTAAGAGCTTTCATTCGATATCTGAAAGGGACAAAACAAAGTCTCTGGTGTCGCCGGTGCGACGTCTAACATTATTAATTTGGAGTATTCACAACCAAATACGAAAGACAGCTTATTTCCCCCGTCTGTGAGTTTTTCCGCACTTTGCCTAGTTAAGTCTGGAATAAATCAATCGAGACTTTATGTGAATCTTGTTTGGACGATATGCCAAATGTCCTCCAAGTAGTGGGACTCACTCCTTAACCACAATTAGGACCCGCAAGTTTCCGCCAGACGTCAGACTATTTTAGCCGTTTATTATATTTCAATTTAATTAATACTACTGTCAGACTTCATGCGGGGACAATGGATTAGACGTGGTATTAGCTGACACCTATAGAACTGGAAAATGGTCTGTCCATGCGTCTTAGCAGGGCAGTTCCTAATCAAGAGATATAGCTCATAACAGTATTAGTAAAGATATAACTCCTAGGGAGAAAAAGTACTAATAACGTTTAGGTAACTAGTCACAGTACCCTGGGTTCTAGTTCTCAACGCTGACCGAAACCGACTCAACTTCATGAGCTAAATTAACAGGCATTGCCATGCATGGACACATATAGACTTACTTAAATACTTGAAGATGATTTTATCACAATGGTGAGTTGGAAATATGGGTTTTTATGACCTCATTAAGGTATACTGATGGCATATCCGCTTACGCTTGAAGCGTGGAAAGGTTTACAATTATGAAGATGAGCTAGATCGTCATTTTAACGTTCTATTAGAGCTTTCAGAGATGCTACAAATGCAAACATGCTTAACTTTGACCCTGTGACACGTGCAACTTGACTTGACCATAGACAGATGGATAGACGCAATCTGGTTTTAGCACTCATATCAGATGCCACGAGCCCCTCGCATCTTTCTAAATGATACTATAGAAAGCTCTATCAAGAGGAAAAGACGGAACCTTTCATTCTCCACTTCTTTGGGTTTCTTTTTCTCAAGTAGAATTCCGCGTTTCTGTGTATGTGGGTGATATTGATGACGGGATTCTTCTTTATGCATTTGACGGTTTAACGCCTGTAAATTGCCAAGAACCCACTCGATATGCGAATGTCATAAAATGAGCCTTTCGAAACTCACCTGGCAACACACACCCGTGAGATGAGGGCTCATGATAATAGTTGATTGACGCCTGTGCATAGCATACCATATCAAAGGCCCATAAAGTCATTCATGGTGTGAGTATGTCTGGGTCGACTCTTCGTCCTTCAAGCAGTACCTATCGCTGATGATCGTCACCGCAATGGTTGGATCCATTGCCAGCATCATCCCTATAATCATCCCTAAAATAGTTGATATGTCCATGGTCATACTTAAAGCCTCGCCTTCCATGAGATACCCAAGCCAAGAGACCAGACCATGATTGTTGTTATTCCACATTAGGGTATGCATGGATGAAACAGTTCATCACCACTTAGGAAAGATCCATCTTGCTGTCAATGTGTCGTATTTTTCCGGATCCAGATGAGGCGAGGGCTCTGCCTGTTTGTTTAGTATAATCTTGATGTCACTTGAATCTAGGCCCAAGCTACTGTCTTCATCACAACAGACGGTTTACAAAGTGATGATGAGTGGTTAAGCCGATGAGTACATTTGCCAAGAGAAAGCGTCAAAGGAACGGTAAACCCTCTTTTATATGTGTACGCACCGAGCCGTAGTTTCGTTTTTGGACTTTGACAGAATTCTGATGAGTTCTTCCACTTTCTAGCCCAGGAGCAGAGAAGCAGGTAATATCACTACCCTTGAAAGCTGATCGAAGATTCTCGTCCGTGGCGGTGCATGACAAAAGCTCTTAGAGATACTCGGGTATTGGCTTTTCCTTTTACCGTTGAGGTTGTGAAATTTACGATATTGCGTTCCGATGCCATGTGCTGAGAGCTTCATGGTCAATGCCCGCGGTTATCATTCCGGAGCCGATTCCGCATTCAACCTGCAAAGGGAGCTAGAACTAGAGACAAAACGACTGACGGGGGAGTTCGAAAAATCACGAGTTTAGGGTGACGGTGACGATAAGCCTAACCACTCTTTGCTTGTGTCAACGTTGTTGCTACTAATTCGTCAATTGATGACTGCACTTCCTTTCTCGCAAAACATGTCAATATTGTAATTTTTCTGCCCCTTGATTGGAGTTACTTACCTCCTTCGGAACAGGCCGATCCTCTTGTGTGGCCATAGCCCACCAATGCTTTTCTTTCTTATCCTAGGTGACATCTCTCGTAGACACCATCTACCATGGCAGCCAAGACGTCGCTTATTGATGCGTTTGAGATTGTTGCCCTAAAAGAAGCTGAATGTTTACGCCCAACCTTTCGGCCTGCTGTTTTGATAAAGTTGTCAACAGTCATATTAACATAATGAAATCTATCGGTTTGGGCGAAAGACAGTCTCGCCGTCTCTGATGATGTTTTCGTACTTGTGAGACAGGTACCTGACGCCTTCAAGCAGCAAGGCCTTGCGAGAACACAGGTCAACATGAGAGAGGAAGGTACTATGACATTGGCATCTCTGATACGATCTAAGCTGATGCAACTCAATACATGACGGTATTAAAACTCAATATCGAGCATCAATGTTTATTATTGCCTTGTGAAACGAAATTTCAGTTCCCCTTTGGACTCTTCATCGATCTTCTCGCTCGGTTATCTCCTTCATCATCTTTTTCATCATGCCACGTTTTTCATCATTCTGTATCTCCTTCATCATCTTTTTCATCATGACACGTTTTTCATCATTCTATATTTTTCATCACGCCGTTTTTCATCATGCAGCTTTTCATCATCTCGATTTTTATTATCTCGATTTTTATTATCTCTATTTTCATCACGCCGTTTTTCATCATGCGGCTTTTTCATCACGCCGTTTTTCATCATGCGGCTTTTCATCACGCCGTTTTTCATCATCACGTGATATCACCAACCCCTCCCCAACAATCAGTGATGATGTCTTCGACAAGCGTCGATGGGCTAAATTTATGCTGATCATACGAATCACCTGATTATAGTTACTGTTTTAGAGAGAGAAATGAAAAGGATTCCCTACCCTCAGCGCTGTTAATTACTGTAGATGGTTCATCAGCTTCAGATGTGAAGTGACGCAGTGGCTCAAAGGAACCTTACGGATATATTCGCCACGGATATATTCGCCACGGATACGCTGAAGAGAAATACAATAGATCCTTAAGCGGCACAAGTCAAACCAGAGATGAATTTTCATTTGAAGAACGAAAAAGTTCTTTGACCCGTGAAAGTTCATCATAGGTCGTTGGAAGATAGAGGGTGACATCACGTGATGATGAAAAGCGGCATGATGAAAATCGGGATGATGAAAATGACCGTGTCGAAAACATCAATAATACTCTCAGAATTGAGAGCGTTGGGGAGATGGGGGTGCACTGAGAAACTTGAAGAGAGAGAGAAATTGTATTGCACAGAAGTAATACCATGGAGTCATTAGAAATTAGGGTCTCAGTTATGATACACCAACTGGAAAAGATTCCATCCCAGTACAGGAAGAGGACAAGGAGAGACGTGCACGAGAGGCCATGCCTGACCAACAATGATCCGTGAAATCAGTCCCTTCTGTTCTCTTGTATACCTCCAGATACTAGAAAAGAATGGAACGCCAGAGAAGATTCGCTTCCGCGCTCAAACAGTCATGTCGCGTCACAACGACCAACGGCACAAAGAACTGACAACCACAGGCAACCTTATTATCTGGCGATGTGGAAGCATCCGGCGAGTGACGAAGAGCAGGAATGGGGCAACAGGAACAAATGGCCAAATGAACAGTGCTCTCATCCGTCATGGATTGATCAAGCAGTCGGAACATGGCACACATCCAAAAGGGGCAGTGCTCAGAAGCCACCGAAGAACGGCAGGCGAAGAAGGATGTCCAAAAGCAATGTGAATAAAATCGGGAAATTCCATGGGCTACGGCGGGGGCTGTAGCCTGTCGCTCATTGGCTGTTTTTAGCGGAGCCGGCAACTGATGATTGCTCTAATGAGGGAGAAACTGGTACTTTTTCTGAAAGCGCATTTCTTGATATCCTTTCCGACTACTCGTCCTCCCTGCTAACTGACCAAGATGTAGCAGCAATAACGGGAAGACGAAGGTATCAAGGGCCATCTTACATGTTGACCGATGGATTGTGTCGTGGAGAATGGCACGACAGGGGCGGTGGCACATTCGTCAGGGGTCTATTACAAGGATCCCATCAGTTCTTCAGACACGGCACGAAAACGTGGCTTGCGCCAAAGCAACAACAATACCAAGCGGCAAAAGCCTGAGAATTGAGTCTAGCACAGCTGTCAGTTATCAACAATTGATATCAAGTGACCTGAACAACATTTGGGAGGCAGCCGGGCATTACGAATCACGCTCCGAAACAGCATCCGACGAGTTCAGGGCATGCTCAACGAAAGGAGATGCATCTTGACCACCCACGATGATGAAATGAACTCAAGATGATGAACTATCACGCTGGGCTGGGCGACGGTGTATCAACATGCTCTTAGGCGCTGAAGCAAAACGTAGTGGGGGTTGGTTTGTGGGGGGCCATGTTAAGGATGCGCTCTCCAAACACCCCTGAAGATCCGCTTGTCAGTGACCCACACAGTGTTCCGGTAGATGATGCTCTGATAAACAAGGGTCTGCACCTTAGTCTTTCTGGGGTGGTCCAGGAGAATTGCAGGAGGTCCTCGCGGCGATCCAGCCAGTAGCTGGAGCTCACCATCTTGTGTCCAAAAAGTCCTAGTGTTGGCCTTTCTGTCAGCAGTGTGCTCATCTCAACCCATCTTACGTATTTATGCCGAATTCATTGCTGTTTCTATGTTTTCTCGCTCGGGTTGGGTATGTGTGGCGTGAAATTCAGTGTCGTGGCTTCTATGGCGCTGGTACAGCCACCCATCAGCCACTCGAATTTGGTGTTGTGGCTGCTGTGGCGCTCTACCTGCTACCCATCAGCCACAAGGATTCCGGTCCACCACCCAGGTGTAGCCGGTTGGCTTGCTGAAACGACTCAGCACTGACTCAGCCGTTTCAGCCAATCAACCCACTCCAGGCGTGAAATTCTGTCATCATAATCAGCATAACTCCCTGCACAACTACAACGTATGCTATGCACGATAAAAGTGTCTTATGCATCCATCCCACGCGAGCACCATCAACCTGTTCATGGCGCCAGCGCAAGATGCACATAAGACGGTTGTTTTTTCAGTGGCATCATAAGACTGGGACTCACACAAGTGAAACCCACAGGGGCGACTCTCACGGGAGAGACATCTCATCAGATTGGCTAGCCCACAGGGGCAGGTCATGCTCTTGAGAGCCGAGCCGTCCGCAGGGACACATCTCATGAGAGAATAATCATCCATCAGAACACATCTCGTAAGAGACTAACGTCCGTAAGAACGCATCTCATAAGAGATGAATTACCTATTTGAACACGTCTCTTAAGAGACTGGTGTCCGTGAGGACACATCTCGTGAGAGATTGGTCATCCGCGGGGACGCCTCTCATAAGAGATTATTCACCCATAAGGTCGCACCTCCAAAGAGGTTGATTGCCCGTAAGGACCCATCTCATCAGAGATTCGTTGTCCATTAGGACATGGCTTGAGACCTGCCGCTCGCTGGGGGATGGCTCATGAGAGCTACTTTGCCCACAAGGACATATCAATCACACGAGAAGGGGTGCTCACAGGAGCGAATCCATGTAGACATTTGAAGCCATGAGATACATGCCCGTTAGAGCGTCACACTTCATAAGAAGCCATTCTATTAGAGCCTCGTAAAGAAATGGATTTGTCTCATAAGAGTGGTTCCTCTTTAGAGGATAAGGCTCTTGAGGGCGCGCCGAAACAGAAAAATGTTCCAGAAATTGGCGGAAAAGAAGATGGAAGGTGGGAAAGGAAAAAAAGGGGGGGGAAATGAGTTCTGCTGGGTCGGGGGCCCAAGGTAGTACGTACTTTGATGCTGTCAGATATCAATTCTTGTCTTCGTTGACACTTCGCCGCATGACTCCTCTTGAGACGTCATTGACACCAAAAACAAGGTAGACGTACCTAGTCTTACACATGATGCATTTGCTTCTGCATTGCTTCCTCAGGCCGCAAAGGGCGAACAAAGACATCACCAAAAAGTGATTAGCGATGTCAAACCACGACAAGATGGTCATGATGCGAAGTCACACCGCTCAGGCAACAAAGACAAGATGCTTTCAAATACAAGTTGCTTAAATGTCACGGATCTTCTCATAACGTGCGTGCCTCTAAACTCAATCATTCTCATTCATTGCTTTCGTGAGGCCACACCAAGTTCCTTCAGGAACCATTTGCCTCAGCTACAGCCAAGTCCATCAACACTCGTCAGGCCCCCATCATCTGCAAGATGTGCCGTCACACCGAACCCAAGGTATGCCACCTTGTTCCTTCTTCCTACCTTCTTGCTCTCTTCTTACTGACCTTACCACCACCTCTAGACCATCTGCGGTGTCGATCCCCAGTACTACGCCGACAAGATCCGAGCCGCGAAGCGTTTCCGCCTTTACCTTTGCAAGTCCACGCAAGACGATATCGCACACATTATTGCTCAGGGTGCCTCTCATGTCACGCCCAAGGCTCTTGCTAGAGGTCTAGGTCTTGACCTGGGGCACGGCTCGCTTGGCAGAGTCTTGCTGAACAAGTTTGTCGCCCAGGTCAAGTACGTTGAGAAGTCCATCAGACGAGGCCAGGCACAGGTACCTCAGCGATCCACGGCCCAGAGCCAAGCCATGCCTGTTGAAACCGGCACCATATTGCCCACTCACGCGCATATCCCTGCCCAAGTGGTCAACCCGTTCGAGGAGGTTCGAGAACAGAAGACCCAGGATGCCAATGCCTACAATCCGTTCCGTCAGGGCATGGAGTTGGTCAACAATGATCACATCAGCTCTCTTGCCCAGGCTCTTGGAACAAAGCTGAGCATTTGAGAATGTGATCCGTGCCAAGTGAGGGATTGACGGGGACTGATGAGGTGGAATCTAGGAGGCATCATAGTAGAGATAGAATAAATGCATTGTTTCCATGGTCTGTCAAATGTGGATGGGTATTCAAGCAGTTATCCTTTTCCTCCAAGATACTTGTAGGCAGAGCCACAATGACGCGCGCGTGACAGCCTGGGGCATCTATGAGTGATTGCTATCATGTACGATTCTCGCGCTTACATGATACTGAACACTCTTGGAAGAGATGAGTGACCAAGCGAGCCGGAACTCTTGGCTATGTGAAGCTTGAAGGTTGCCGGAATATGCACCAGAAAAGGCGCAGGAGATGGAGCTATCCTCCACACTGACGGAAAAGAGCATGATCGGCAATGTCGTCAAATTATGCTTTCGACCCCGGTCGGGAAAATACGTTTTGGTCCTGCTATCTTATCTAAGTCGGTCCCAGGCCAATTTTCATCTTCATCAAAACCTTGACCACGTATCTACATGAAAACAAAGAGGCCAACACACGGATCAAGACACAAAGAAAATAGAACAGAACAGAATAAACCATCCAAAAACAACAAAGATATCCACCATTGCCAGGTCTTCACCGCTCAAGGACGTTGCGAGTCCAAAACTCTGTCCCTGTCAGGCTTGATGCCAAGGGCCTTCAGGTGCGCGTCTGCTGCATTAAGACGGATCTGCTGATCAGCCAAGGCTACAACCGCATCGCGCCATCCCTGCGTCGCCGCAGCCCACTCTTGCTGAGCGCGCTCATGTTGAAGAGAGAGGCCATCATGGGTAGGTTCCTGAGCTGGCGGCTGGGAGGCGTTTCGAGAAGGGGGCCTCGGGTATGCCTCCTCCGCGTATGTCGGGTTGGTCAATTGCCGAGGAGATGGAGAAAAACACTCCTGCGGGGTTTGTCCGAAAAAGTCGATGAGCGGGTGATGAAGAATGACGGCTGGGATAACCGTGTTGCGGGGGAGCAGAGCCAGCCAGGTGAGGTGACCCATGGTTGACATCTTGACTGCCTCGCATGGCCTGGCGAGGGTAAGGCGAATGCGGGAGCGACGCTGGACCGGACTGTTGGATGTTGAAATCCATCGTCTGTTGGGGGAGACTCTGGGCGGGCTGCGGAGAGGTATATTGGACAGGCTGGTCTTGTCGTTCGCTGAGTTGGTGGTTTTGAAGGTATTGGGGTTGTTTACTTTGTGCTCGGGTTAGCTCTCGATGAGTAACGTGCTGTAGGGGTATCGCCAGGCTTGAGCGATCCCAACCTGGATTCTCCCTCTCTGGAATTGGTCAGTGATACGCCTCATGCTGGTCGTGGTGTGGTGTGGAGAACCTACCGAACTGCTGCAATGTTTCTTCGAACTTGGCCTGAACTGCCCGCTTGGTAGTTGGATTGCTTCGCATGAGCCGAAAGACGTCAGATGGTAGTCCGCTAAGGTCGGAGAGATCTTCAGTTGGTGCCGACATGATGCTTTGGCAGGCGAGTGTTGGACAGACAGAAGTTTGAAAATGCGAGAAAGGCGAGAAGACCAGGAACGAGATCTGGCACAGAGAGTTTCCGGAAGATGTGGGAGTACCTAAAGACCTGTTTCGAGCCGGGGGAAAGGGAAAGGGGGGTTCATCTGTTCTCGTGACCTCACCGCTCTGTTCCTTGATCGGTGGTTTGGTGCTGTCACTTCAGCCGTGCCACCAACGTAAATCTTGGGAAGCAAAACATGGGATGCTGGCGGGTATCCACCAAGTGAAATGAAAGACAAGCCACTAATGCAATCCGTTTGTTGGCCGTTAGCCGTCAGCCGTTGGTTCGCCAAGACTCTTGTCTGCCGACCCTGGGTCACGTATCAAACTGCGGCTGAGAGCTGCGGGAATCTGATACATCTCCCCGGCTGATCATATCCGACATCCGGAAGAGTCTATTCAACGCCAGGTGGTTTCGAAATGTTGATATTGGACAATGACTGACCTGCAAAAGGGAGTTGCGACGAACTTTGGCGTCACGAGACTGAACACTGCCGGAAGGTCTCCCCGGGACCGGGAGGGCTTCTGAAAGAGCCTGCAAACGCAAGGCGATGTAAATATACTGAAATCATGCAGTATCTCCGTCTCAGAAGTGACAGATGATAAATTCGTGGTCACGAGACCGTTTGTTTGCCCTGCGCTTACGGCTACCGGAACATGTCCCCGGCTAGCAACATCCGGCATATGAAATCGTCTATTAAACGCCAACAAATGTGAATATGGTAAGACGGGTCAATGACTCCCGATAAATTTGATATATGATCAGTGCTATGTCACGAGACGGGCGGCCTCCCAAGCTGAAAGAAGCCCCTGATACAGGTATCATTGTTCTGCTGCATATCCAGTTGTTCGACACACCGCTTGCGACACGAACCATTCCGTTTACCAGCTGCACCGGCAATCTGTCTGTTCACTACTATATCGCTCAAATCAACTCCCAAGCGGAACATCTCTGACAAACTGCATTCTCAATTCGACCAATATCGGCTCATTCTCTCAAACATGCCCCGCCGAAGCACCAGGCTGAATCCACAGGTTCGGGATACCGTCGATACCAACCCGCACCTCAACGGCATCCTCAAGATTCTCACCAACTTGATCGATTTCCTCCGAAACAACCCAAGGCTCGCGG
The DNA here is from genome assembly GCA_003946995.1 of Fusarium oligoseptatum. NCBI lineage: Eukaryota > Fungi > Ascomycota > Sordariomycetes > Hypocreales > Nectriaceae > Fusarium > Fusarium oligoseptatum. The sequence continues at coordinate 56,830 of NKCK01000173.1, forward strand.
GGCTCATCGGTGTTCTTGCCATGCTTGGGTTTCTTGTCCACAACGTTGACGACTCAAGCGTCATGCCCATTCCCGAAGCAGTCAATGATCGCGCCGTCGTCGGCCCCCTTCGCGAAATATGCCACCTCCATTACCGGATGCACAGCTACGACCCGACCCGTGAGCCTCAAACCTTCTTTGACGTTCTGGGCATCAGCATGATGAAAGATGAAAGGTGGCTGCACAAAGGCACCAGGGCACACAATGAAGCCGTTGACTTGATTCTGAAGAGCTGGGGAACACGCAAGAAGGAATTGATGGATGGTGGGCGCCCATCACAGGAAGAGCGTCACCTGGACCAGGTCGCGAAGAAGTTGACCGATGTAAAATATGCTCGCATCTACGTCCACCTGGTCATGCCAAAGATCCAACGGAAGCGCGGCCCTCAGCGCTTGACGGCGTTCAAAACGCTCTGCGATAATGAGTGGCGGGATCCTTTCGAGTAAGGGCAAAGGCGAGGCTTCTCTTGGTGAGCTTTTAGCCAAGGTACCTGTGGCGGGGGGTTTCTTGGGTAGGGAGGGGTGAGGCTGTTCAGCCGCAGACTCTGAAGGGGGCATGGAAGACAGGGGTCGGAAGCATGGAATGTACGTGGGTAGCAGTTAGTAGGTGGAGCAGTTGCGTCACTGGACAGTGATGTAAGAATGCTGGCATTTTAAATATGGACTCTTTTCTTTGTCAACGGTACACAGTTGTCCATGCTCTCTCACCAGATGGCAGAACCCATCAGTAACAACTCGACTAGACATATACCCCCTACATCCTCTCCAACCATATTTGCAACCTTTTCCTTTTCTTCAACTCCTCCAGTTGTGCTCTACCGTCCCCCACCCACCATCTCGATCCGCCCCATGACTTCCAACGAGCATGACACCCGGGCAGCGGGAAAGGCCCCCAAGGGCCACAAGGAAGAAGAAACCATGCAAATCAACCTGATGAGGCTTCGCCAACTTCAACGCTTCTATTTGGACCTGAGAAACGAAAAAAGGTCCATCCCATTTGAGCGTGGTCTCACGCGCGCAAAATTACTCAAGATGATCCATGATGCCGGCCCAGACTTCATGCAACAGGTGGAGCTTGTATCACCCCTTTTCAGCCCCGACGACAAGCCTTTCAAAGACAACGAGAGATGGATGAAAAACTGGTCACGCGTCCCAAACAGCTTTTCGACCAGCTTCACCAACCACAAGAAGATTGTTGCAAGGATGCTTCCAGCTGGGAGTAAGCAGGGTACAGCGGCTCACGCTAAACTGGGTTCTGGGTCTGGAACAGCCCATGATGAATCTTTTGTCGAAGTGTCGGGTCACAGTCCGCCCGAAGACAGCACCTCTGAGCCAACGCTCGACTCTACACTGTGCGTCGAGAAACCTACCGAACATTCCGAGACGAGACATCAGGATGAACGTCCTCAAGGTTCATTCACTGCCTTTGCCGAAAAGGGATCCTCGAGCAACGTCCCAGTATCTGAGGCGGTCCTAAAAGCGCTGGGGGAATTTACATTAGAGCCTCAAACTGTCCCTTCCCCAGGCGGTGCAGCCGTTGCTACCGATCTCACAAACACTTCACGGCAGGTCAGATTTGCGGATTCGGATGCTTCGACTGCACATGCCGCCAGACTGTTTCCAGGCAAGCAGCAGTCATCCGACCCCGACAGTGGGCGATCCTTGTCCCCGGCCGTCAGGCCCAAGCCCGGCCGTGTTCGCGATGGTGTTGAAAGGGATGCATCTCAACTGCAACAGCTACGCACACCTGCCGGGAGGGCCGATACAGACAAAAAGGACAAAGGAAACGATTTGACTGAAGAGCAGGCGGAAGAAGACAAGGAATGGAGAACGGAGCAGCTTAGGGCGTGGTACAGATGGTGGCACAAGGGTCATGTTGAGCGAGAGTCCGCCCGGTCTGCTAACAAGTAAAAAGAGGAAATGAACAGGGGGAAGGGGGGTTTCTTTGTTCGTCTGTTGTTTAGAAGACGATATTCTAGGATGCATTATGGTTTGGCTCGATATGGTGGCCTACCTTTCTAGTAACTGAATTATCTCCTTTTTGACATTCCTTCTACATAGAACCAACAACTTGATCAGTTTCATAGCTCTAAATGCTGCTCAAATTACATCACAAAGTCTCATTTTCGCATCTCCGTTGTTGGACGGAAGATGGAGAGGTCAGCTGACCCCCTATGACATGCCGTTGCAGAGCCGTACAGCCACCTCATTTCAAAGAAAAATATGATTTATGATATGCCCCAAGAAAGCCCCTTATCCACCTCCCCCCACAACATGAAGTTTAGTACACAAGGTGGCGGTTTCAGCCGAAACGGTAATCAGACTGAGATGCATCAAAGCGATGAAACGTGGAATTGTTTTGGCCTCTCGTCGACATTCATGTTGTCAAGTAAACAGGTCATTGCCGTATCGCTCTTTAAAGCATTTATATGGTCTCCTCAGCACTTTGTTCTTCCTTCATTCCCTTCATTGTCTGTGCAGCCCCCCCATCCATTTCGCCCATTGCATCCATCTTCATTTCCCTTCATCAAGTCACCATGGACGATGACTTTAACTTTGACGACATCTGGGAGGATAATCCACCGAGCTCACGATTCCGTCCAAGGCAGGATTCCTCTGGCGAGGGGACGCAACGCCCCCATGGAACCCCCCACTCATCCGACGGTGATGGCAACAGTGGTGTGCCTCCAAAAGCTGAGAGGAGCTCTGCTCTAGATGGTACCTATGTCTAGATCCGTTGACCCGAAACCCCATTAACCATGCTCAGACTCTGACAGCCGTGGTCATGAAACCCCCCCACGACAGCGAACCGACCCGTATCATGGCCAACCGAAACCCAGCGATCACCATCAGCGACAACCACCCACAGGCGGCCAGACTTTCTCTGACATCCCATCCCCTCAAACCGAGACTAGCGGCGAGATCCCACGGCCGAAACCACGACCGAAATCAGATACAAACAGAGAGGACAAAGGTGATAGCGACCATGATGATGGAGAAGATCTGATCAACGGCCTGCGCTGGGTCGGGACCACATTATTTGACCTTTCCGCGACAGTTCTTGGGTGGCCTTTCCGCTTCCTCTTGAATAGACTTATCGGCAAGCTCATTCTCGCTCTGGTAGTCATGCTGTTGTTGTATTGCTTGATGCCTTCGGTCTTCAGCGTCGTATTCAGTGCCATCTGGAGCGCCGCATCTTCTCTCTTTTCCTTCGTGTCCGACTGGATTGGTCTCAAACAGTCCCATGCATACACCCAATTCCCCAAACTCCAGTTCCAACAGGTCATCTCCACCGCGGAATCTGACAACCTCCCCATCTTCTTGATGGCATGTCGCAATGAAGTTCAGACCATGAACTCAGAAACGGCCTATGAGCTGGCAGAGGACTTTGAGACATCGGAAAGGAATGCCAAGGCGTACCGGGAGCTCAACGACAAATTTATCCAGGAGATCGAGACCCATAGCAATGCTCAGTTCTGGACGCTTCACGCTCTGGCCAACGACATGGAGATTTTCATCAAAGAGATTGAGAATCCTCCTAAGAAAAGCTGGTGGAAACTCTGGGAGTCTGGTCAAGACCCCTGGAAAATGTACCACGATTTCAGAGACCGCCTCTTGGATGTGGTCAAGGAGTGTCGCAAGCAACGTGAAAAAGAGAAACATCTGATCCATACCACGATGGACAAGGTCGGGCATGGCTCTTTCATACCGACATACAAGGAGGACCAGGCCGGCATCTGCAGAGCCGAGACATTTCTATCAAACAAGAGAGACTGGTCGTGGGATCACCATGATATTTACGCCACGGTCGGGGTGATATGCACCGCTGAGACGCGCACTATGATGAGATGGCTGGACGTTCTGAATTTGATTCGATATGTAAGTGATGTGATATCTTCTCTCGTTTGATGCTGTGGTTTTGATGCTGATGGCGGCCCTGTCTTGCAGTTTGACAACTTCTTAGAAATGCAAGAAGAGAGTCTCAACAAGATGCCAACAAAACGAGACAAAAACGGCAATCCGAAACTGCATATAGGGAGGCTAATGCACATGGCCACGCAAATTATCGAGTCATTTAAACAACTCTCTCACATGAGCCATAAGAGTGAATGACGAATGACTACAAAAATCTCGGCCGGAATAGGGGGGGGGGGGGACTCAAGTTTGGGAGAAGGTGACATGATATGGTTCTACGTCATCTTGCATCGGTTGCTCCGTACCTTTCTTTGTTGGACATGTTGACCGCCAGTTCATGGTGTTGTGGATCAAGTGACTCCCTCTGCCAGTTGTATTCTGGATCTTTGCCGTTTTGCTGGAGTTTTTGGACCCGTCAGATTGTTAGTTTAGTGTCTGCATTAGTCTTTCAAGTGTTTGCATTAGCTCAGAATCCGTCTCTTCTTAAACGTGCCAACTCAGTCCCCCCTCTCTTTGTTCATTCAGCCTCAATATTCCCCTCGTGACCGACGCTTATTGGCGTGACTTGGTCGTTTTTCATCAAAACCATCCTCTGGCCCTTCTTCTGCTCTTCTTGTTTTCGGCTCTCCTAAACCGTCTTCGCCCAGTCTCCATCGTGTCTATATTCTTTGAATCACTTCCCTCAGTGTTTGTTGTCTTCCAGAGATCTACGGTCAATAACCAAGCCGTTCCATCCAGCTGTTCACACCATCTCGGTAAACCTCATCGGGACGCCACAATGGGTGATGCAATGGACATAGACCCTATTCTGGATGACCTCGCGGCTCAGTTTGATCAAAAGTGCCAGATCAACAACGTGACCGACCGCCACGTCAGTTTAACCCCTCTTTTCCCTCCGGCATCGACTAACTAACCACATTGATATAGCACATTCGTGGCATCTCTGTGATGGATCTCATCGAGGACAATGCGATTCGGATCCCATGGCTCGCGCGTGATAGGATTTTGATGGCCTCTCATTGCGCCAAATACAAACTCAACGTCGGCAACTGTGAGACCCTAGCTCTGAACGATCTCATCGAGCGTTTGGGCATGCTCAAGTACGCAAAGGCCGATTTTTCCTACCAGACTGTCTTGACGAAGAAGCTCAAGAGCGCCCTGAACCACTGTTTGAAACGGCTGGCCAGTCACGGCCACGTTGATCTCACAACCAAGAAACCGTACAGGGCTATTTGGAAGCCCTATACGGCCGCTTGGGGAGAGGATGGTTGGGATGGAGACGAGGGGTCGCCACATGATAATGATTCCGGCTACTTCTCCCAGCCCAACGGCATCAACCCAGCGATTGGGTCGCCGCGGGACATTGGGCATCACCGAACCGAGTCTTGTCCGATAGAACAAGCCGGGGACCAAGCTGGACAGCAGGGGCATGGCCGGCCTCCGCAGCTTCAGAGTCAGCCACTCAACACGTGGATTCAGGCTATCAACCACACATCAGGCCCCGGGCATGCTACATCGGAGTACCATACCCTTGGTGCGACAGGCCATGCAAGTCTCTCGTCCTGGAATCTCCAGCCTGTCCCCGAGATCCACCCTGATGACTCGGTATCAACAAACACCTCTGTTCTACCCTCGCTGCCTCTTCCATCCATACGCCCCCATTTTCTGCCGCCGCCAACCCGCCGACGAGAGAGTGAAGCTGGCCCTAGCATTTTGGCGCCGACCAAGAATGGCCATCGGAGCAACAGGTTGTCGATCGAGGCCGAGAGCCAGTCCATCTCCAATCTTCTCATAGCCAAGAAGAGACAACAAGACCTCAAGTCACACAACCGTAGCGTCTCGGCCCCCAGGATCCAGCTCTTCAATCCCCACCACCAGAGGTCGGCTTCGGACCCTTCCCCAAGTATGAGACCTACTGCTCGATCGGTTCCTCAACCACCAGCTGCTTCTCACTTGGCAACTATCCCCGAAGCTACGCCCGCGCTGCGACCCAGCACTTCTGAAGCCGACGAGGAGAGGGCCCTCTATGAACAGATCACAACTCTGGCGTACCTGATTCGTATCAACGTTTCAGACGAAGTTGAATGTCCGGAGTATAGAGCCGGTCTGATTGAGCGTTTGGCCAAGGCTGCTGAGCTTCCTGCCGCGAGAACTTTTTGTATTGTTGATTGAATCGGTTCTTTCAATGAACTCTTAGGAAACATGGGAATTGGAGGAAGTTTAAATCATGATTATGGTAGAAAAGGCTGTATGATGTGATGAGCTGATGAATAGAACCATAGTAAATGAGAGAGGGCCTAAGTGTACAAGCGGGTACTGCTTCATGACTTTTTTTTTTTTACAACCGTTAACACATTTGACTGATAAACACGAGAAACTACATTCTTGGAGAGAAAATGCTCTCAGTGCAAGTGGTAGGCGCCGCAGGGAAAGTCCGGTAGGTCGGATTCTCCGAGTCTTGGTGAAACGAGCTATGACGTTCCTGAGATTGCGTCAACCAAGGGGTTGAAAGCCTGCAAAGATGCGGTACAGGAACGTGATGTCAAACACGCAGTTAGGGCCATGAGATGTATGAATAACTCAGGGTGCAATCAACAAACCAAGGTAGAACCTTTTGAATAACTGTCAATGTGCTTTTTATTCTAATGGAGGCCCGGCCCTTGATGGGTGAACTAAGCCAGAAGACTGTCATACGATTCCTTCCCCTCGTTTTATATACGTACAAGGCAAATCTGTCACAAGACTTGAAGAACATTTTTGATGATCCAAAGACACTGTAGGTTTCATCATTGAGTTGCTCCTTTGGTGGGGGGTGTTTGTCGCTCATCACGTGACCCGTATGCCCCCTATTGCTCAGCGCCCCTTGGCGGAAAGACATTTTTGAGTTGAAATTCTTTCTAAATACTCTCAAACTATATCTTAGACATTATTATGGGTATTGGTGAGTGATTCGAGGCTTCGACCGTGAGAAACTGGCCAATATAGGATACTTTCATCATGTCTCATAAATCCGGGCCACGTGACTGACTGGGCACGCACGTGGACCCTAACAGGAGCTTTTCATCAACACAACCGACAGTGCGATCCCTGTGATGAAATTTCTCCATGTACTTTCAATCTTTAAAACCTTTGAGACTCTAGGTCTCGGGGTGTTTCTAGTGTCTATAGGAGAGTCCGATTGTTCAAGTATCATTGTCGTCATTAAAATCATCATCACCAAAGGACCACGAGTCATAGCAACTACGCATAACATAGTAACATCGCCATGACTTGAGATGACACATCGAAGAGGGCCACTAGTTAAAGGTCAAATATGATATAGTTATATTAATAATATAAAACCTGTAAAAATAAAAACTATAGCATAATAGACTACCTAAAACTATTAATTTTATTACTCTAGCTATATAGGTTTCTCTTTAATATAACTTAAATATATATATCTTTATTACTATAATTACTAATTTTATCCCTGCTATTATTATTATAATTCTTTAAATATATTTTTATTATTATTTTTATTATTTTTATTTTTATTATTACTTTTATTATCGCTTTTTATTATCTCTCTTATTAGCATTACTTTTTATTATCCTTATTTTTATTATTATTATTATTACTTTTTATTATTATCATTATTATCATCATCATTTGCACCATTATCATTATTATTTTTCATTATCATTATCATCATTTTCATCATTTTCATCGAATGATATAAATTACATCTTGCGCTTTTGACTCATTTAGATAAGTCATTTATAAGCACAATCATTTCATCCCACTTTTCATTATGGCCCTCATCACGATTGTCATCATGGCGTTCCTCATGCTGACCATTTTTAATAAATGCTTTTGCTTTGTTGTGCTCCAATATTGAGCTTTCTGGTTATCTACATGCTGCACTAACTAGGTCTTGCTTTGTCTCCATATACGTTGTGTAATGGCCAGCGCGATATAACAAAAGTGTGAATCAACCCCACCTATTCGCTGTAGAGTTGCCTGGGGCGGATTCATATGTTTTTTAACACTAGGGAGATTATGAACTCGCCACCGCACCAGGTTTCTTTATTACGGCTTCTCTGCAATAAAGGGAATAAAGGTCAAATATTTCGCCAAGACGGTGATGCCTTTGCTGTCGCATGTGATGCTAAACTACTGGTACACCACCGCAAGCTTGCAGCTCATCTAGATCATTCGGCGTGAGGAAAAGGATGTTTGATTCAATCTTATTCCATAGGCTCTTCGTGAAGCCTCAACGTCCTTAAAGATAATAAAGATTCGGCAAAGTTGAGCCTAACGAGAAGAGAATGAAAAACCTACGTCCAATACTCCGTAATGGGAAGAGGCCGTAGGAGGTATGGCCGAGAGAGCCATATGTATGTAAAACGTCTCTCGGAGATGTCACAGCCACTGTCAACCTTCACCGCTCTCATGAAAGAGTAACCCCTCTTGAAACACGCCGTTTGTCTCATGTACAAGGCCACCAGAGCTCAATACTGTGAGCTCTCATACCGTTGTCCATGTATTGTCTCCTGATCAATTAGAGTTGCCTTTTCGAAAAGGCCTCTCAAGTTCAGCCGGCGACTCTCTCTTCCCCGTCAACTCAGCAACATCACCCAACCGTTGCTCAACAGCATGTACCGACTCACTATACCGAACAGATCGTACCACAGAGCCCCTCACCTCAACCTCATTTGTCTCACGGTCCCGCATACTCACGATCTTGTCTGCCGGTTATCCCGGTTTCAACTATAATAAAGAATACATTTCCAATACACCGTAGCATCATATCCCAATTCTAACCCCGTGGCCTTTTTTTTAAGCCTTTCGGCCACCTGCGGCTGCAGGCAGTCGAAGACTCCGCATACTCACTGACCCCTCTGCAAGTCCAGATCCAATCTGTTCAGGCTCCTATTCAACATATTGCCGATGAGCATCCCTCCCAGCAATCTACCCCAAGCATTCTTCCTACCCGTAGCCAAGGGATTCAATGTGCACAACGGTCGAATCCAGAAATCTTCTCCCAGTATATCCCACCTCATGGCCAGCATACGGTCATGTCGTCACTAGTGCCTCTACCTGCTGCGGTGCACAACTAGTAGTCCTAGAGCCTTCATCGCCAACTCCCTTAGACTCAAACCTAAGGTGTCTTTCACCAAACACCGGCTTAGTACTATCAACACCACCCTTACCAAGGTAACTGTTAGGCCCCCATACCATTTGTACAATAGGCTCTTTAGGCTGTGGTTCCGGCACACCAAACTCCCCACTGTCTATGCTCTTGCTGTCCTCCTGGTCCAGAAATAGCTTACCGCCGGGCTCACAGCGTTGCTCCTCAAGGGCACCTGTCTCACGTAGTTGTACCACAGAATCCCGCCGTCACTGATGTTCGACTTTTTGAAACTCAACTTACCATTTAAAGAACTGTGATCACGAAAGATGGAGAGCTCACGCTTTGTGGTAATTCATTTCTTCGTCGTGTTGCTCGGCATCTTGCTTTGCATGATGGCTCTTCGAATCGATACGCTTTGGTTATCAGCCATGTCCATTTTTCATGTCGTAGGAGAAGAGTTCTCAAGTACCTCTAAACCCAAAAATTTGAGAGTTGAAGGAATTGGACAAACCCAACTTCATTTGCAAGCCGAACACCCACATTGTCAGGTAGGTCATAATACGTAAATAACCAGGGTCATTCACAAGTGTAGGGTAACTCCACAGAGCACCAGGGCACCACGATGCATCAACGACTTTCGTGGTGCTTACCTCGAAAGAAACTTATATATTTATTACGCTTTTCCCCTTATTCTCCTTTACTTTTTCCCTCTCATTCAATTGCAATATAAATGGCTCAAATTCGAGAAAAATTATTTTTCAAAAAGTCAAGATCCGTCCACTTACATTTGCTCACGTCCCATTCCACGTCTAACCTCTTTCGGCTCTCTCCTCTCCAGCATGTCCCATCACGACCAGCCTCACAAGAATATCAACTTTACCAGCAACAATCTGCAACAGCTTTTCCGCACCATTTAATTGCCCCTGATATCATACATTCTTCTTTCCGCCTTGACCAGAATTTATTTCTTCTCTTCCCCCGTTCCTCTTAATCCCCTCTCCTGAGTGGTAATCACGGGCCCTCATTGGCCATGGCTCGTTTCTTTGTTCTCCCCCTCTCAGGTGGTGGCGGAGGTTCAGGCTGCAATTCTTCCACGTCACAACTCCTCCCCCTTTCGTTTCTAATCTTCTAGCATACTGGGAAATGTTGCTGTAGTTTCCCATAGAACTCAGGCTCCCTAACCTGACCATCCATGCCCGGAATACCCAAGAGCTCAACAAAGGGGTCACGCCCACGCAGAGTCTTCCCTCCTTCAAAACAACCCCAACCTTCGAGAGTGCAACGCACCAGAAGCCATCAGCATTCATCGCCCTACCGAACGCGACTGACAGAACGGCTGCAACGGCTCCCCGCTCAGCCTCAGGACCAACACGACCTGCGGCCAGGGTCGGATTCCGATATCGAGATGGGGTCACAGTCGGGCCCCGATGTCGAGATGGAGCCGATGAATGGTGCGCAGCAAGCTGGCTGGCGTTCCAAGAGAAGAAAAATGCCGTCTCAAAGCTCGCATGCCAACGACGACGTTGATACTCCCCCAGTTATCGACATGAATACTCCTCTGTCTTTGTCGTCTGACAGTGACTCCAGATGCGCCCAACAACCGCGCAACCCTGCTCCTGTGTTCCAGTTCCAGCAGCCACCCTGGTCTCCTCCTCCTCTTACCTCCATCCGACTTGCGATCCAGCTTCAGCCTAATAACACCCCATTGCCAGTAGAGCTCCTTGTCACGTATGATGAGGATTCTGCCAGTATGCCCCACGTACAACTGTACTCAGATGAGGCAACTCCCCATGCAAACTCTCTGAAGCGCACCTGCAACAGTGACAATGCTTTTACAGAACGGCAGAGTAAAAGGCAGTGTCGCGGGCCACTCTCTTCGAGCACTCACAAAAACATGTCCCCTTTGAAGCACCAGTCTGAAACTCACACGTCTCGTGCTCGTTCAAGTTACGTGGTTGATCTCGGGATCGTGAGGGCATTCGCAACAGCTGATGATAGAGTGCCGCTGCCGGCGTCGCCTGATCCCGATAACCTCACTTCGTCCAATACCATTTCCCTAAAGCGGCCTTTGCACGATTTCGAACCTCTTGTCTTCAAAGCCGAGCTTCCCCGTTCAAACCGGCGACTGACGCGCGATGGACGTCACGAATGCTTGGGCAGCGACGCGTCACTCGACTTCAGTGAGGTTACATGCTCACCAGGCGCTTCGTTTCTGGCCAAGACTTTTGGCTTGGCTATAGTCCTGTTTTTGGTTTTATCATTGGTGTTGATGCCGATCCATTACCACCTCGACCGCAGCTCTCCGCTGCCTTCCGCATCATCATCCCAGTTTGTGTCGTGGTTTGAGGACGCTGCTACCATTGAAATCAGCAAAAATGACCATTCCCCGCATCGTCCTCTTTGGGGAGGTGTTTGACGAGGAACCACGCTGGAAGTGTCAGCCTGGCCTTCGTCCTGAATACGGACGGGATGACCATTCTGGCTCTAACAGATCATGCAACATCCTGATGCCGGAAGATCCCCTGAACTCATCCTTTCACTTTGACCATAAGCCCTGGGAAACAACCTCCTCCGGCACATACGTACCAGTATTGTGGTTTCTGACCGACCTTATTACGGTCATGCAAACGACTGTCGCCGACCTGACGCATTTGGCGAACCATGGCCCTTCGGCATTCCTATTTACTAGTGATAGCAGCACACAGTTCCGCTGGTCCACCTCGGATGGCACGTTTATTCCACCCCACAGGTCTCTCCCTACCTTCACATTCAACATGGCCGACAGCAAGTCTCCTGGCCCGACAGTCCCGGGCTTGACAACTCCAGCTCACCAGTCTCCAACCCCGACCGCCAGGCCCCAGTGGGTTTGGGAGATTTACAACCTTGACCCCCCTCTTGAGCAAGTGTCGCGTGAGTTGACGGAAGCTCTAGAGAGCACGAAGCGCGCGTATCAGTTCATGGGCAGACATCTAGCACAGGCCTTCTCGTGGTTGTCGAAAGATGGTGCTCTGCTTATGTTGATGTGTATCCGGGGACTGCACGAGGAGCAGCGCCAACTCAATGGCACCTGGGGATCGGATCAGGCTCGAATCAACTCACTTTACGGTACAACATTAACCATTGACCTTACCCAGCCAACATCGACAGCCGCTCTTGCCATATCAGCAAGTGGCCCTGACACCTCAGACATCCCAGAAGAGTACCTCTTCAAAGTGTTTGAGGCTCACGAGTCATGGGTGTCACGCTCTCGACGCTATGACGAGTCCGTGTCAGCGTTGTGTGAGCCCCCAAGAACCCACTGTTACTCATGTGTTAACAGACTTGCAGCAGAAGCCTCTGTCGCAGCTTCTATCCCACCATTCAACCCAAGCGATGCACCAGAGCCCAAAAACAACGAGACAGCAGTCAGGCTGCTCAAATGCATTGGCATAGTTGTCAATCAACATGAAGATGATGATGACGTTGAGGATGAGTACAAGAAGTTTCAAGATCTCGAATTCTTGAGTCAACAGCTTGGCAAGGTACACGAGTTGCTTCCAGACATCAAAGATCGGATCAGGCAGGTATGTCATGCCAACAAGGTAGACTGGGGCCAGGACAAGGAGAGGGTCGACCGCATCTGCGATATGTTACCTTTCCTCAATGAGATTGCCATCCCTCGTCTCAACGAAATACGACGCAGAGTTGAGCGCGGTGCCATGCTTCTCCGAGTCACCCGAGACCGCCAGACCAGCCTCCGCGAGAAGATTGATGAGACCACGGACTGGATCAACGGGACATCCTACCTTTTCATCCCAGCCATTCATGACCTTATTCAAGACTGGAATAATACCTATTTATGGATTCAAAATGAGTACGACAGCTTCCAAGAAACAATATTCCACCGGGACTTTGAGTTTTCCAACCGGCGTGAGAAGGAGGCAGTCTCTGGCTATGGCACAGACTGGGAGAAGATTATCTGGTCGAGATGGGGGATTCGCGATCAAAGGCAGGATCCCGAGGTTTCGGAGGCGTTCTGTTGGAAGAGAAGAGCCGCTGATTCGAACAAGAAGGCCACTGGATGGTTTGAGGTTCGATGGTGGACAAGGGATAAATCCGGGGAGGAAGATTCCGAAGCCAGGTCGTGGTGTGGTGACGCATCACGGAGGCATGGATGACCATAATCGTCTATCCCCATACCATACTTACTCCTACTGCAAGCACTTGGCATCATTGCTCGCGGCTTAAGCCTGTGGCTCCTACCTTTACCTTCTTGTATACTCTACTTCTGCCGTCGCTGACTACAACTTCTCCGCTTGATATGGCTCCAGTGATACCCTAACCGTGCTTCAATTGAAGCTTTGTGCCTGTCAACTCGTGCCATATCATTTGTCTTGTTATCGAGACTTGCAAGGAGTTTATTGCCTTTCTCTTCAAATAGGTATGCCTTGCCACAAGCTACTTAAGGTACACATACGTCATGGGGGCTCATACATGTAAGACCGGTCGTACATGTATCATCCCCTCTGCTTTGACGGTAACAGTAGTTAATTATTGGCTAAAGGGCATCGCGGCTAAAGTGCGCATGCCCTTGTGTGCGAACCTCCGTGCATTTGATCAGACTGTATCTTTCCAACCAACTCCTTGATTATCCTATCACCATGAAACTCATCTTACTTATCCAATGACGGATGTCCCTCTTGCCTAGCTCTGCAGCTCACGATATGCGAGATCACAGTAGACTCCTTTAGGGCTTATGTACACAGCCATGCTTAACGCCGAGAAGGCATCCACGGTGTTCTAATACGCCTAGATTCCTGAGAAATATGCGCTGTCTAAGCGCTGTCGTTACCATGATCCGCTCAAGGAGGAATTTCCCATTTTTATATGTTTCTGGTCCTTGAGCCAACGATTCAGCGGCCACTTGCTCCTCACCACGTTGACATCAACCACGTCAGTATCTTTGGGTTGTTCCTCGTACTTCAGCGCGCTTTTCCATTGGAGGGTCACTGATGGTGAAGGCGCTCAGCAGTAATGGTAGCCACTTGTACAAGGCCGAGAAATGTGTTCTTTATCATAGTTGAAGCCGGGATAACCGACATACAAGATAGTACAAGGCCGAGCCCGTAGTGCGCGTGCTGCCATTAGACGTAAGAGCGTAGATGATGGCGGCTCAGCGCTTCAACACATCAATATGGCCCCAGCCATTTATAGGAAGTATTGAGAGAAGGGAGGAAATTAAATATTTATGTAATTAGGTACAGTTATTTAAGCTCCTATCGTCAAGATTCACATTCCCGGTGCGACAAGCTAGACGTTAAAATAGACATGATCCCTCTCCTTTACGTATAGCAAGGAATCTATATAGGCGTTTTCGCTCTTGTCAGAGGACAACTTTATTTACAGAGGTCCCAATGTTGAATATCTCAACTTCGACAATGTCCCTATCCTTCAAGCTACGCTTGGGGTTCTGGAAAACCCAATCTCTGGTGGCGAGCCCGTTATAATCATCGTACCTGCTGGCAAAGTTGTCCCTGGGGTGCGTTTCAGTTCATCAGACCACAAGAACGATTTCTTGCACTTGAACTCATCTTGAGAAGGAAAGCTGACTAGAGTCTTCGGTCGTTGCATCAAGTCACAGAGACTATTCTGGAACATAGTTCCGTTTTGTGATGAACCTCTTGCCCTCTACGCTGCCGAACGTCTTCGTGTTTGTAAGGATCGGTCCCAGAGGCGCAAACCCGTCATTGGCTTTGCATCGGGTGAATTGACCGCCACCACGGTTTGAGACTTGGTAAGATTGTGCAGTCAAGCCATTGAGGTCAACTGTTCTGGACAGGGCGTCAGACAGTTTCCATGCCGGGATGGTAGACAGGGTACGCCTGCGGCTCTCTCGCCAAGGGGTGTGGCAATAGTGTTGCGTAGTTTGAGTACGACAGCAACGCTAAGTTCTGCAGCACGGTCAAGCCAAAGCAGCAGGTCTGCTGCAAGACAGGAGAGCTGTTCGGCTGTAGAGCACCCAAGTCCCCTCAACAGGTATCACATTTTCGTTCATAGACTAACCCGGACACGGGTGGGCCGGGCACGTTCAAGCCCAATGCCAACGACTACATCAGTTGCTTCTTGATGGACAATAGGAGCCATGGACATGGCTTCGATCCATCTATCGATCTAAATGTAGCCTATTATAAGCCTTGACTATCTATAAGGCGCGCGAGCTAGCCATCTCATTTCGCACACCGTACCAGCACATGGCTTGTTGAATCCACTGTGCTTCTGCACGACACCCTCGTCGGACACGATAGTACCCCTGAGATCCCGAGCCATTCCTGTGCCATTGTAATCGATGAGAGCCTGAGCGTCGCCGAGTTTAGAGTGTTTGTGAAGAAGGATAAGACCAGAGACATCGACGACGCCATGTTTGATGAACGGATTGCGTATAGATCCAGAACGCGTAGTAGAGCTGTTTTTCATGGGAAACATTCTCTCCGAGTCCCTCAGATACTTGATGGATTTGAAAATATGCGGATCATAGCCGTTCATGTTCTCCATAGATGGCGATAAGTGGACGGAAGTGGCTTGCAAACGAGAGTGTGTTATCCATTTAGAGACTCATGAACTGCCGCCATTACTCTCGGAATTCTCATCGCCATAACCCGGAAGTTTGCTATTCTCGCTCGCCGCCGCCTTAGTTATTATCTGACGGGTCATTTTCTGGGGGTTGATATTCAACAGGGCAGTCTCTCTTCTCTCGGCAGCTGGGAGGATAAGTGA
The DNA here is from genome assembly GCA_003946995.1 of Fusarium oligoseptatum. Lineage (NCBI taxonomy): Eukaryota > Fungi > Ascomycota > Sordariomycetes > Hypocreales > Nectriaceae > Fusarium > Fusarium oligoseptatum. The sequence continues at coordinate 72,652 of NKCK01000173.1, forward strand.
AAAGTTGAGGGATTTATTTTTGGCCCCCAAGTATGATCTCAAAACTGCAAGGTCCCTGCCTGGGGCTGAAAGGACATGCAGATTGGCAAAGATAATAATTTCAACCCCCTTGTCTATATGTAAAGCTGGCCACGTCTGGTTCAGCTAGTAATTATTAATAAATTGAACGGTTAATTACGAGCCTCCTGGTCACGCATATAGCAACTTGGGCTGCGTAAGGTTACGAATTCATTCCAAGGCTCCCGAAGCATGATTCTCGGTGTAGGTTTCATACTGCTAGGCGGTTACTGGCATAGTGGCGCGTCCCGAGACGGTCGACCTGTATTTGAGTCTGAGTAATGACCTAAAGCAACTATAGTGTTGTCTGTGATATGATGGTAGACATGTGAGGCTTGATACTCTTTACGACCTAAGGCTTGAGATCCAAATTCTGATCGATACTGGGGAGTTTCGCTGACAGGGGGAAATCTGCCCAACCTTGGTCACTTGGGACTTGGGATGACTCTCGCGGTGGCGGTCTTGGCTACTGCAACATTCAGCCGCTGCCATGACCGGGATCGATTGGCCGTCGGAGACTGCCAGAATGAGGAGTGCGCCTCAGCCTGGTCCAAAGCGAACGGCCCCCTCACCGGCAAATGGTTCGCAGGTTGTTGCCTATAACAGGAGTTCTCCATAGCACCCCCTCTGCTCTTTGATTCGACCTCTCTGGCTCTATCGAGCTGAGTTCGCCTGCCACAGTCAGTCCGGCATACTCGACCCGAGGAGAAGTCTGCCGGCTACAGGATTATGATATTCGGATCAGTTTCGACAGAGAACGGCAAGGAATCAGGTAGGCATTGGCAAGGGCTCGCCAAGCCGTCAGGCCCCCACACATCGACAGGGACCTGGAGCGACAGGAAGCTCGGTAATGCAAGTTGGTTAATGACGAATGTAACCTGGTTGGCAAGCTGAACAATCTCCACAGCCGGTGTCCTTTCAGCCTGCCCAATAATAGCGACAATAGCGGCAATTACCCTTCGCTTGGCGTAAGCTTCTTGCACACTTGTGTACGATAGTTCTTATCCGAAGAAACCACTGAGCGCTGTGACAGGCTTGGCAACTGCAACTCCCGAAGGCCTGTCACGCTTTTGTCCGTCATTACAAGTGGCGATTGGCCATTGATGGATGTCAGTTGATGCGTAAGGCAATAATGCAACCCTGTGATGGGCCTTTGGATGTCGTGGCGTTGCTGAAAACGCAAACGCAGTCGGGTGCGCTTACACGTCGACAGGTCACAACAACGTGTGGATCTCATATCTAGAACGGAGATTGGAGCCCCCTTCCCTAGAGCTTTTGAAAGCTGTGACTGTATTAGTGAGATAAAAGGGGATGTTCGGCAAAACCCAACATTAATCGGGTGACCTCTCTTACAGATGACGCTCGCAACACTGGTTCAACTTTCTCCTCAGAACCTGCTCGACTAGTGCACACAACTTTGCAGCTCAGAGTTCTCAGACTCCACTGTCCAGACGTCATGGCCGATACTCGAGTTACTGACGAAAACCCCTCCCTCTTGGACAATGTCCGTATTCCGGAAAAGTCCAGTCCGCAAACCAAGGAGCAGCCCGCCGAGGAGCAACCCAACGAGGAACTGAACAAAGGGCCGGCAAAACGGACCTCGGTCATAAGGGTGTGGTCCATTCTCTTCCTCCATGCAGTTTGCTGTATTGCCTTGGCGCTGTCGATTGCATTGGCACTGGATGGATACCTGGCGGGCGATGAGAAAAGCTCCCGCGTCAACGACGGCAAGCTGCTCCTCAAGGTCAGTGATGTTACAACCCTCGTTTCCGTCAGCTTGGTGGTTATCAAGATTATCGCGGGGTCGTGGTCGGCCATCGTTCTTTGGGCCTGCGGCCGATACATGCTCTCCAAGTCCAACGACAATAAAACCCAGACGGCCGTGTCGTCGATGATCCAGTGGAAAGTGCCTCCCGGCGTGAGGAGCCTTGGCATGATACCACGTAGCTTTAACAGTTGGAACATTTCCATTTTGACGCTGGTCATCATGGTCCAGGCCTTCACCGCTCCTATCTTGACGGGTTCGGTGAACTGGAACGTGGGCTTCAGCGTGTCTCAGACCGCCGTGTCCGTGGCCTCCATTGCGTCCAAGACTGGATACAACAATTGGTACTGGTACAACGCACAAGGGAGCTTCGATAAGAGGGGACCACTCCGGACAGCGGCCGGATACGCAAACCTGGAGTGGGCAGACCCTTCGACCGTTGACTCACACGGAAAGTCCATCACGGGTAACGGGTGCCGCCATCTATTCGGGAACGATGGGTTGCCCCCTGACTCGATCCTCACAGACGCCGTCCTACCTTGTATCAATATCCACGACATTCATTGGATTCGATCCAAAGACGAACTCACAGGCGCCGACTGGGATGAGGTCGACGGGGATGACCTGACGCTCGTCGACGACACGCCTCTATCCTACTATCACGAGGGGGTCGCTATGGTCTTCAACTCGACCGACCTCCGTCAAGGGCCCAACACTACTGACTCGCCGCCACCGCCGTACCTCTTCTCAGGCACTCGCATTGTTACTCTCATGCTCGGCCGGTACAACGGACCCGCCATGCTCGGGTCTCAAAAACACCATCTTCGGCGATGTCAACGCACTGGGGTACCATCGCGTTCGCTCCCGGGTCAACAGCGTGCACGAAAACTGCTACATCATCGGTCGCGTCAACTTTACCGCCGGCGTAACGACGAGCCGCCGCGCGACGTACCTCACGCCCCGCGTCGTTGAGGACCAGACGCCCATCAATCATGTCGACTTTAAACCTAACTCGTGGGTCCATGAAGCCATTTGGCTGCTGCCGGACCTGATGACAATGCTGTCTGTCATGAATGCGTCGCAGCTACCGACGTACGGGAACGTCGATGGCCATGTGGGTGAGCTGCTGAGGCAGGGCTACCTGGCGGCGTGGGGGATGCTGGCGCACGGGTACGGCCAGGAAACAGAGACGTACAAGGCGCTGCCGGCCGAGGGGAGGCTAGTAGCGGACGTGAGCTTTGCGAGGGTGTTTGCGTGGTTGGCGCTGTGCATGTTGATGACCGGTTGGGGAGCTTTGACCCTGGGGACGACGCTGGGGAGGCGAGACCTGCAACCGCCGCAGGACGTGATGGAGGGACAGACGGAGGAGAGGTCTGAGCAGGCGAGGGGGGTTGGTCACACGCTTCTAGAGTGGTGCTGTAATCGAGATTAAGTTGGATATCCCGTCGAGTGAGTAGTTGCTACTGGGTGGCAGCGACTTCACATATGGTCGAATATCTAGACAGGTAGATATGAAGGGCGGCGTATGTTTAAATATGTTGGAAAAGACGAATAAGCGGCTCGTTAGAGGTAGTCTCAATGATAAAGATCGTGATTAATGCATAGGCTCCCAATTAACTCAACTTTGGATCAGTCCTATAAACTTAATAGCCAAATCCTTCCTAAGTAAATTATAACTCTATAGCGTTATTTAGCTCGCAAGAATAATTCTAATAGTAATATTATTCTAATTTAGCTTTTGCGCTTTGGAATTTTATTCTGGTTAATATATGTTGCATGGATCTAAAAAGGAATTTGGGTCTATGTCATACGGTTTGTTGTGTTAGATCTATCTTTGTCCTGGCTATCCCAACTATATAAGATTTCGGTGGTTTCTTGCCCTCGTCGCCGCTTTCGTTGCAAATAATAGGCAGCTGTGTCGCGTCTGGCACGATCTAGAGTGGGTTGTTCTGCACTTTTGAGCAGAATAACTCTAACCTTATCTAGATATGCGTTCTCCTGCGTAATGTAAAGCCGTCTCCACTGTGTTAGCATTGGGATATGATGCTATGATGTGTTAGAAATGTGTTCTTTATTATAGTTAAAGTCGGGATAACCGATGACGAAGATCGACTGTAACCGTCACACTCGATCAAAATGGATAAAATGTATCAGACTATTATATCCTAGTAGAAAAGGAAAATTGATGTCTGTTTTCTGAAAAGTCTCCTTGTTTTATGACTCATTGCAAAAGCAATTGGCTCCTCGACTCCGGGTATCCTACTTCAATACTTGTGAAAACTTGCAAACTTCCATGACATGAATGATGAATGATGCTGATGAAATGCAAGTCACACACAGGCTGCGCTCCAGAACTCTTCGCCTAGACACCATAACACCAAATCAGTTCTCACCTTTTGCCCTCCCCTCCCAGTACTCATTGCTCCGTCACTACCTGAGCACACATTTTTTTGAGCTCATCCAGATGGTCATTCCTTACGCCAAGGTCATCCTCAAGCATCTGCCGATGCTGTGACTCACTCTCAATCGTTCTAGTCAAACTAGCGATCTCCTCGCGGTGCCTCTGGCAGCTCGGTTCGATTTCCACCATCCTGGCACGGAGTGATCTTCCCTCCTCAGCCATCTCGTCAAGTGTCGACCTTGCATGGGAAGCAAGTTTGCTCATGAACTTTTGTTCAAAGCCAGCTCCTTTCGGGCACTGCTCCAGCCATTCTCGCACCTCTCGATCGGTGGTATCCGTTGAGTCCACGCCGGCGAGTTCCTTGCTCAGTTCCTGCAAGGCGTCTTCTTCTTGGCGAAGCTCTTTACGTAGTGCTTCTCGCTCCAGATCCAGCTGTAGGATATGGTCCTTGCGTGTGGACACTGTCCGTTCGAGCTCCTTCACTCCATCCTGCATCCTCTTCCGGCTCTCCAAGAAAGCCTGGAAGTGACCCACTGCGGCGTTGTTCTCTGTCACAACAAGAGGCGGAAGAAAAATAGAAGGTGGTGCTTGGCCTTCTGTCAAGACGCTGGCCTCTTGACCTGAGGAACTGTCGGACAAATGATGCGAGGATTCGAAATGCTCTAGACCAGTTGATGCATGGTTGGGGGAACAAAAGGAATCATGCCGTTCCAGGTCATCTTCCAAGACACCAGCGTTGTTATGACTGGAGTGATGATCAAGGAAATCCTCCAACGAGTCAAAAAGGCTTGGGTCAAGTGGCTCATGAAGGGGAGACAATCCATTCGTCATCAGAGGCAATGAGGACATAACCAGTGGAGTTCCCAGGACAACATCTTGCCCTTCCACCATCGGATCTCCAGTGTCCCGTTCGCCCGAAGATTTCGGATCTATAGTGGCCTCAATACGGGCCGCCAGAGATTCGCGAAAGTCCGAGGCTTCCACTGATGAAGGGATGTCTGTGTTGGACAACAGAGACTCCAGTATAGCCAGGGAAAAAACGCCGCAGTTGACACCGTCGCTCTGTTGCGGACAGTCCTGTATGATTAATGTTAGTGACAAGCGCTGCTCAAGCCAACGACCAACTCAACTTACCTCTTCCACAACCCGCACTTTCACGCCTCCCTCGAGCTTCAAGTTCTTCTCAATCCAGATTTTGACTTGATCAACGGGCATTTCCGTGTGCTTCAACGAGTTGTAATGATGAAGTAACCCATTCGCTGTGTCAAGATGGCAAAGAGACCAATGCTTGGACTCATAACAAAAAAAGGCCAAGTTCCGTGGCCATTTTTTGTTGGCCGAGATGACTGACCCGTGGAAAGGAAATCCTGGGTCAAACGTGTGCCAATCAGCGTCTCTGTGAAAAACCGTCACACATCGTTGTAGATCGATGCTCTTGAGCATCATGTTAGTTCGAAGCTGTGACGTGGTATGCTCCAATGAGTCAGTGTGCGGTAACGCGAAAGTGGCGTTGCTATCGACTTCCACGATGCTAAGTTCATCGGCCGGGGCCCCGAGCAAGACCTCGGATGGATTAATGGCAAGATTTTTGGACTCTGAGCCGCTTCCATGAGATGGGCCTTGGGTAAGTCCTGAGACACCATCGGCCTTGCTCCCAGGCCCAGGCCCAGGCCCAGGACTCTCCAATCTCTCCGCTGGTGCTATGCCGTCGGGATTGTGGTTTCCGGTCGCGCGTCCCAACCGCCCCCTGGGTGTGACGAGTGGCGCTTGTGGGTATAACTCGCGAATCATCTTTTTGGCCCGCATAAAAACTCGCTGCGTGACAACATGCTTGCTGGTGTGCTTGCGAATGGCCTCAATCATGACGCCCGGTGGGTCATCTTCCTTCCACAGCTCCTCCGGGTCTCGCTTCAGCTCTGCCCACTTCTTTAGGACACTGCTCATACCAGATACACAGTTCCTGTCGTCCGGATTCTGAGGGGCGTAGCGGGATGGCCACCACCCGGGGCGCCTGTCCGGTATCATCGTCTCGGGGGCTCGCGACGTCGACGAGGGAGACTCTTGTCGCTCATGCTCGGCGTCTCGAAGATCAAAATTGGAATCATGGGCGTTTTCGTCGATAGCATCAGCATCAGCATCAGCATCAGCATCCGAATCAGCCGCATCATTGCTTTCGAGGTCGTCGGTCATTTCATCGTCGGGGATCTCGTTCGGTGCTTCAACGGAAGAAGGGACATCGGTATTAATATCGGTGTTAGCTTCAGTTGAGGCCGTCTTCTGGCGCTGAGACCGCCGCGACTCTCGTGAGAGTGTTGAGCCGCGTCGCCTAAGTCCACGTACTCTGGGCCCCATTTTGTGTCTCTCAGTATCAGCCATCTCATCTCACGTCACGGTCGGGATGGTTGGGGGACTCACTCTGTAGCGGCCGCGAACAGAAAAGTTCGCGTTCCTAAGCAGCCATACACCAGAGCATGTCAGTACTCAGACCTTCATACGTGCACCTGCCGGGGTTTGAGTTGACTGGATGGGCTGGGCGGTCACGTTTGGGAGACTGTCCTGTCTCTTGGGTGAAGTCGGGTTGGTGGGGAATGAGTGAGTGAGAGAGAGGGAAAGTAGAGAATGAGAGCGGACGATTGATGAGCCAGGGATGGACGCAATGAACCAAGATGATAGCTTTTGGATGAGAGAGACGAAATTGAGATTAAAATGGTATGGTCCTTTTTCTTTGTTGTGTTGTGTTTGATCTGTTTGTCGTTGTGAGGTGGGTTGATGCCTGGGGCAGAAAAGGTGGCGGCCTGAGATGCAAGGCATCAGGTTCTAGGCCCGGCCCTGGCGACACATGCGTGCATCCATCCATCGCGTTAGTCAATCGGGAAGCGCAGGTAAAAAAAAATGCTGCGATAATTGTTGAGATTGATTGACACTGAGAGTGGCCGTGAAGTCGTGATAATCTTTGTTGGTGTTTTTCGCCTGCAACGGGTACGGTACGGTACACTGTATAGCAGGGAGGTCCATGGTACCTGTGTCCACGCCACATGTGCACGTCCAGCCAGGTTGCTTGCTTGTCCCTTTTCCAACACGGCCAAGTTGTGCTTTGCTACACAAGATGATTAGGTAGTCCGTCGTATAGATACGATAGGTATCCTTCCATATTTCTTCTGCTTTGGTAATACACAGGAAAGCTCAATGAGAAGAGGCATTGCACACAAAGTCCCAAGCAAGCCGTTGACCCCACCCATACAGTAACAAGATCGATCCATCCATCCCCATTAGTTATCCTTGTCTTGCCCTCTTTAGCATTAGGCGCTGCGACGTTGTTGGAGGAATCAACCAATAACCACTCGCCCATGCACCAAAAGGGGAAACCAGAGTTTGTCAAAGGTCAATGCTTTGCGCCAGTTGTCTTACGGTACAGTACATTGCGAGATGCCATGTGACCTCAGTGGCTGCACTTCTCAACTTCTTCAAGACTTGTTTGGTATGCAAGGGCATACCTATACCTGGATTGACGACCTATGCATACGCCTGCGCTCTGTGTGTTTGTGCACTGGAGAGGATTGCTCATTCGTGTTCGTTATAATTAATGCCCTCCTCTACGATCAACAGTCATAAAGAAGATGTTCCACCAAGACCAGTAAGTCCCCTCTCCGCTTCCAAAGAAATACATAGAAGAGCACAGCATCACAATCAGGACCGCCAAGTACTTCAGGCTCAAATGCCACACCTGCAGAAATAGAACTACTCGGCTGATTGTATGTCTCCCACTTAATTGTCAATGAAGGAATGAAAATAGCTCGTTGACTACCCTGGAGAAACGTTGACGTCATTTGTGGCGTCGTATCTTAGCCACACTTTTTTGCCCAGCCACAGCAGCCACACCACCAGGTGCAGGCGGAGAGAAAAACAAGCCTCCCAAAACATTTGCTTTTAGGAGGCTTCATATTTCGCTGCCGAAAAGGGAATGACATATTTGTCGGACTTTAATCATTGCAGTAAAATGAAATACCTCGTCTATACTAAGGCTCAGCTCGCTGAACTCAAAAGACCCATCATTGACATCCATGGATGCTTTAATCCAAGCTGTTTACCCATGCTCAATTGAGCAGTCTTAGCGCAATAAGCAGTTCCGACAATCCATCACTGGATAACAGCTGGTTTGGCGTTGAGTTTCAGCGGCTAGCCCGTAGACTCCTTTGACCCGTCATATCCTGCCTCAAACAGCGGCGAGAGTTTATGTTAATGGCTTGAAAAGCGCCAAAGGAAAGGAAGGGATGGTAAAGAAAGAAACATAGTTTTCCGCCGTGACCGGATATTTGAGCGTCGGAAAGAGAGCTATAATGATTCATGCGGCTCTTGTATCAATTCAGCCCTACGGCTTGTGTGGATCTCAGACTTTCGTGTTCCCACCCATCAACCCTTCAAGCATCTTGTCATGAACCGTGGGCCTAGGACTCTGGGGAAACAGGGTGGGTCAAGTAATCTATCTGACTTATCAAATTGACCTTTGACAAATGCAAGTTGCGCAAACATGCTTCTTGGCTTGTCGTCTTCATTGCGTCTTATCAAGACTTGTCATATTTCGATAGTAGCATATCCAACGGCAAACTAAGAAGGGGTTAGTAAAGCAATTCTGTTTGGTTGCCGTACTCTCGGGCATAAATATTTGCCTGCTCCCTCCGTCTCTTGACTCCTGGCTCAACGCCTTGCCAACACAAACGGACCCTCATACCCCCTTACCCCCTCGTCTTCCCCTTGAACGCAATCAAGCCTGCCCATCAGCCATACACACCATGGAGACCCCATGGCCTGTCCCACCATCAAGCCCTAACCGAGTCAACGGCAAACGCCGTCGATCCAGTGTCAGCGGTGACTCTTTCGAGCGACACGCCAAACACTCTTGTCACCCTCCACCAGTCTCTCCTAGCCTGTTCTACGAGAGCATGGGCGAGGATGTTGAGTCCCCTGAGCCTCGAATACAATCACCTGTTGCTCGACATCAATCATTAGGGTTCAAAGACTGGCAAGTGTCTGAGAGAGAGAGCAGCCTGCCCCTGGCTCGAGAGGGAAGGACTTCGGCTGGTGAGGAGGCGGGGCAACCCAGCCCCATCGGGGACCAGGACGAGACGTCTGACGGCCGAGAGGATAGAGCTAGCCTCACTCCTACCCTGGTCGACCCCCCTCTGCAGACATCGAATGTCGCACCATTGAGATGTACTCCTACGGTTGCCTGTCAGTGGGGCCTTATCGTTGCGTCCTTCAACCGGTCTATCTCGGATAGACTTGGCGACGTTCAAATGACGGAAATGATGCTTCAGCGAGCGGTTACTACCCACCAGTATCCAGTTGGCCCTATGCCAGAGGCCAAGCTGAACCTCTACATTGTCTCAGCGCAGATGAAAGTGGCCGTCTCGTGCGGTCAGTTGTCCTCGCCAATCCTGGCTGCTTCTCTTCTGCTAACATCCGCTTTGAAGACTGCAACATGACAAGCTTTCACGAGGACTGTTATGAAGGGGTCAACTCGACATCTATTCAAGCCAAGGCCACCTTTTCCTTTGAATACCACTCCTGCAATGGAGTATATCAGGAGAACTTTATCAGATCGTCCCAACACGGCCTCACAGTCAATGTCGAACCTGTTGACCAAGTCCTTGACCTGGGAGACCTCCACTGGCGAGATGATTGGCAGGTAACTCTGCGGGCACTTACACGAGATCAAGTGAAGCACCACGCCAAGGAAGCGTGTCGCTCCTTCAATGAGTGTATGGCGCACTGGCTGGCAGCGAGGCTGTTTGAGGCTTCCAACCAGGGTGAGGGATACACATGCCATGAAAATTATGATGATTTCTTTATTGCCGAGGACGACTTGATTCGCAACATCTGTTGGATGGTTTAATATGTCTGGCGTTGGTTGTGGTTCGCTGGCCTGGGGATACTGATACTGGCATGAATCTCTAGAGACGGAGACGGTAATAGAAGCAGAGTTGGTCGTGTGGCTTTGTGGCTACCTGGGTATGTTGTGGGTACATGGAGGATGGGAGATGGGAGATGGATGCACAATAACCCTGTTATTAATTTCATTTCGAAGGCTACGTTGCTTCATGTAGATAACCGTGCCTGCAGCTTCCGAGGAGGGGGGTTCGTCTTGTTGGGCTCGTTAGTCTGACTTTGTTCTTCTTCAACGTTGGGAGCTCCAACAGGATGGGGGTCGTTATCCTCATGGCAGCATAAATCCGTATCACCACGTTCGTGAACAATACATTATTAGCCGTGAATGATAAGTATCAGCTTGATCAGATACATTGATGGTACGTCTTTTCACCATCATTTTCATCATCCTCACCACCACCACTTTCATCGCTATTTTCATCTTCCTTTGGTATCTCCAACTTCCTCATACTTATGACCATTCTATGTCCTTCCATTCCTTCCTGATTTGGGTATCTGGTATTTTTATTTAGTGCCTGCCATCTGTCTCACCATTTTCAACGTGATGATTACCTCTCCATCCAACTGAGTTGTGAGGGCGACTGCCAGTTTGCCCCCCTCAAAACGAGCTATTCTGGACGACAGTTCTATTATTGCCTTTTTGAGGTTTCTTGTCTCCTCCGTTGTCCCATTTACTCCTCTTGTCAATGACCTGGGGCTTTGCCAGCTGGTAGTTGTCGGAGAGAAGTAATTCATCAAGAGACTAAGAAACGAGTTGTCGTGTTGGTTGACTGGCATTATCTCTGATGATTTCTATCGGAGACAACACCCATAACAGCAAAAACAGAGTTCAGAGCTAGTTGATAATATTGAGTCCCATAAATAGGCTTTATTAATCACGTCTCCGTCGCGGCTGAAGCAACCGTGAAGGAGGTGTGAAGGAAGTGATGGGTCATAGAATCAGATTCACTCTTGAGGCGTTGGGGAACTGGTAGAAGTAGCAGTTTGATGTAGGGAAAATCACGCAGGCCATACATAATTGTTACAAGACGATGGTTCCAGCAGTCAGGAAGTCAGACCGGCTGTCCTAACTCTGGACAAGGCACGTTCGAGTCGGGGTGTTGACGAGGCTGTTTCCTACCCCTCGCTGGCTTGCTCACCTGTCTAATCTCTGGTGAACACATTTAATTATTTAGGTAGTTACTCAATAGCGGTTCGTTGAGGGGACAAATGCGAAACAATGAGTGAACCTCTTGGGCATGTGACCTTTGGCCCCCCTGAGGAAGAAGAGACGACATAAATTCTAACTACTAAACGAATGTGATGAATTGCCCAATAGGACAGAGTCACCGTAGCACTCGTGTTCATCCCCAGCCAGAGCGGTGTTGACCCATGGCTGGAAGTGCTCTGACACAAACTTCTGGGCTCTTTTACTGACCCGGTGCCGCTGAATGCCTCGCCCGAGTCTACTCCCTGGGGCCCTGGGTACCCCATCAAATAGTGTCATCCAGTGGAGTGGCAATTGCCGTTTGCTGAGACGTCATCTCAACCAAGATGGGCTCCATATCGCACCTATGTCGAGAGCGTGGGGTGGGACTGGACCAAGAACTAAGAGGTTGTCTTGCAGGAGGGGCTTCTGCACTGGGTTCAATCCCGGCCAGACATTCAGCTTTACGGTGATACCTACTCCGATCGAAGCTTCAAAGTACCTGTCATCAGCTTCCAGGTTTCTAGACGCTCCCCTGCAAACAGTGTTGGGCAGATCTGGGCCAAGACAAATTGCACGTCAACTGCTGACAGTTATTGGGCTAGAAGTCTGCTGGAAGATGTTATGTGTATGGATATAGATGATGGACTTATACAAAGCCCTTTTGTGCACTACAGCACCATCGATGAAGCTCAATAGCGTAATCCGTGTTGCTGGTTCTGGATGGTGAGAATTATATATGGCAGCCATTGAGGCCAGAGAGAATTGTTCAAACTCTTCGTAGTATAAATTTGGTCTTCTTGACGTGAGCCGTGGTACTAGTGGTTCCTCCGCAACCCCCAGTCACTATTATGTCTTGCCTATCAAGGTAGGGTTTTGTGAGTGTTTCAAAATTATAGATGGCACCCTATTGGAGGCATTGAATCATATGTTAACCTTGTGATAAGAAGAGCTAGATTCTATTGATGCCATGACCAATGGGCCCTGTGTGAACAGGAAAAGATGATATCATTGTCTAGTTTCCGGGCCATTGGCATGCTCCATAGTCAGAAAATATTTTCTTGGTTGCATTGACGGCTTGGGAGCATATCTTTGCTGCCGAAGTGAGGGTGTGATTAAACTCATACCCAGTAGATTCCATCTCGCACAGATGAGTAACACCAACACAGCCAAGCCTAGTCAAACTACTTCCGTTTTCGTCGAGTAACCTTCCTCGGTATAAATAACCAAAATGGGGAAGCATATCTCTCAGGCCTGGGACAGTCGCGCTGAACATATGGTATCAGGCTACCTCATACGGCATGCAATTCCAATATCCCTAAGCCGGCATGCTGGCTCGCTTCAGTTTGATAAACCTTCCTTAAGGGTTTTTATATCCTATGATATCTTTCGAGCCAACTCTAAGATGCCAACGTCTTTCCACCCACGCCACTGCTGCATTCTTTATTCGTCCTGCCTCTAGCATGGCCCTTTAGGTCAATTTCCATGCCTATCACGGGCGTAATATCACGCTCGCCATAGGTTTGATCACCGAAAATGAGTTCGTCACGTCGAGTTCCGGCTTCAAAATCAACAGCATGAGCCCTTTGTGCGTACCTGGATTTATCCCGGTACCCCGTTTGGCCCGCAGGTCACAAAAGCTCACATTGACGAAATGGAGATTACACCAGTTGAGGCTTCCTCCACAACTGATCTTGACAAGGCCGCAGATGCTGACCGAAACTGGGGGTCTTTTTCAGTGACTCGACATTGTGCCGGCAGGGTTCCCGTGGCTTAATGTCTTGATATAACTATCCTTTAAAAGCATCAATAGTAACTATGGCATGTTTTTGTATAACCATGTTTTTCCTTGCTTATTTTTCACTTAGGTGAGGGGCGTTATATCACAATCACAGTTGTCTATCGATAACTACAGGGTATGTAACCGCATCATGCATGCACCCATGTATCAACCACTACGTAGTAGCATTTAGGAAGGTCTTGTAATAGTTTCATTGCAACGAATGAAGAAAAAAAAGTATAGACCATATAAAGCCTCAAATGGCGGGCTCTTGACGAGTTATGGGTTGAACGACTGCGGTGCCTGGCAAAAGCAATGGAATAGGTAGGGACGGGAGGGCAGCTCTAAACGGTAGGTTTTGGTTTTGTCAGCGAGCAACGCCGATCTCGGCTGCGATAACGGGATCACGTGCGTGACGGAATTCTGTCCCCCTGAAACCCCACTGCAACTTTAGGGAGGGGTAAGTCACTCATGGGATGGGTACATCCAGAGAGAGGGAGGGGCCCACCCACACCCCACACCACCCTCAAGACCGGTCGGCGATCACCAAGCCAGACCAAGTCACCCAAAATATCTCATGAACAGTGTTCAGAATCACTTTCGACGAACGCATCTGTACTGTACACAGGCCGGACTTTTGGACACGGGATTGGCAAGCAATGGAAGCTGGAAAAGGTCAAACTGAAAAGAGTTATTGGGTCTGCAACACGGAGCTGAGGGTTCCGTCGACTTGTGAGATCAGATACGCCATTCCAATTTCTTCGACGTCGGTCAGAGGGAGCAGCTCTATTGATCTGCGCTGCGTGTGCAATGCGTACGTGACATTTTGGGGGATTTGTTTCGGTTGATTCTGTGGACTGGACCATTATTTTTCCGGAATGTTGAAATTAATTTTTGGCGATGGAAGATTGGCTGACAAATCAGTCACTGCCCCGCCAACAGTACTATTTACCAAACAACCTCATTCAAAAACCAAAACATCCATCAATACGAGCCAGTATAGAGATAGAGAGCATCAACCAGCACGTCACGATTCGACCTATCTACCGCCCGACACAGAGGAAATGTCACTTGACCAGAGGATCAAGGCCTGGCTACAAGATATTACACCAACTTGCGAATCAACCACCACTCATCAATCCAACGACATCCAGCCTTGTCGAAAGCGACGTCGGTTAAACCCTCTGACCCCGGAGACATCGCCGAGTTGCGATAGTAGCCGCCACAGCATGGCCTCAGGTCGTGGCCATGGGAGCCCTGGGAAGCGCAGTCATCCCGATAACCACTATCACCATGGTGATGCATCTGAAGAAACACCTCGGGCATCTAGTAGGAAGGTCAAGGCTCCAAGGAGCGAGTCCAGCTACTCTCTCCCATCCGCACAATCGCATTATGAAGCCTCCGAGAGGTCGGGTTATTCTTCACCAACAAAACAACTTTTCGCTCTCGAGAGAGATGCCAAGGGTGTTGTCCCGCGAGAGCTGAGCGCCTTTCACAACCAGCCGCCCTCGTTAGAAGATTTGCTTGACAAGATTGACCTCGTCTCGACGGGGTTTGGCATCCTTCCAACCTCCCAGCGAGAACTTCTCAACCACTTAGATGAAGACACGTACAGCGACTTCAAATGGACTCGGCGAAGAGGCGTCAGTGACATATACTTTTCGGACCAGCGCGCGGACCTTGGCTGCACCCCTCCTCCCAACATCATCCACGGGATCCTCCATCAAGCGGCTTTTTGCAACAGTAGAAGCAGCCCAGAGGCAGAGTGGAATGCTGAAGTTCACCAACGAGTTCTCGAAGCAGCCTTGAGGCCTTCGGGAGGGCCCGGAGTAGACCAGCTAGTTGATTTTAGGCTAAGGTGAGTCCTTTTTTTGCAGATGCCCATCTTCATGTTGCCCTTCACGTTGCTCATTTGTGACTTTAGCACCACGGCGGCTTTGATCAAAGAGTACCATGCTCCTGTTTCGGCCACCAAGAAAGTTGACTTTTGCATCTACCTCGATCCGAGTTGCGACCAACAACATGCAGATGTACCGCATGTCATCGACGCCCTCAGGGACGTTTTGCCACTCGGCGCGTTTAACCACACCAACTTGAATTCCCTTTCTGATAGACCAATTGCCGTGAGCATCGAAACTAAGAAGACGGGTGAAGGTTGGGAAAACGCGAGGCTACAGATGCAAGTGTGGAGTGCCGCACATTGGCAATTCCTACGAAAGCTTTTGGAATTGAGACAACGTGTATCAGAGGAGATTTCGAGAATAGGACAACAAGCGATAGGGGCTGCTGCAACTGACCCCGAGCCAACTCCCGTCGTCGGGTATAAGCTCCCCGACTTCCTGCCTGGCATCATCATTCAAGGACATGACTGGCACCTTGTTATAACGACCCGTGAAGGGGACAAGATTATCTTTTGGCAGAAGAAGACCTTTGGAAATACGTCTAGCTCAAAGGGGATTTACCAGATTATTTGTACTTTGCAGCTCTTGCGCCGATGGGCACAGCTTGAATACTGGGTATGGCTACAAAAACTGTTGGGAGAGTGGCCACGGTGCAATGGGCAGCCTTTTGTTTTGTAAGCACAAGTAGAGACTAGCCAAGCCTTACTACAGAAGATACATTTGAAAACTGTTGACCCAGGGAGACACTGTGTTAGCATTGGGATATGATGCTATGATGTGTTGGAAATGTGTTCTTTATTATAGTTGAAGTCGGGATAACCGATGACCAAGATCGATGCTCCACTACGTCGGTAGATGGTGGCAGATGTCAAAGATTGAGAAGGAAGGTGAACAAAGAGCAATAGAGGGGACTAAGTATGTTATGCTCACAGAGGCTTATATCTGCGAAACAAAGATGGCTCAGATAATTAGTCGGCGAAGGAAGTCAACCAGCACTACATTAGACGTTGTGAATACGAGATGCTGTGTTTCCCGGGGTGACTTGACCTCTGTCCCACTGCACTAAATAAACGAGCTGTTGGGTATTTCGCTCGAGGAGACTGGCTATACAGCCTTCATTGCTGATTTGGCATGAATATAGGGCGCCTCTCACCGAAGGGGGCATCTTTTACATAGTTTGGTGTAACAGGTTGTAAGGTCATCGGGGCATGGTTCTCGAGAAGTAGGCGTGCGTTATCGCACTAATGTAGCTGATCTGTTGAATGCACGTCTAGCAAACATCGAGAGGTTGTTGACGCCTTGAATCCACTCGTTTATATTTGTATGGATAGTATCGCGGGCAGTTGGCAGGTTGATATGGAAAAGGGTTCAATGCCAACTCATGGATGTATAAGAGCGTGAAAAGAGGGGTGAGCTGACGATTCCTCCATACCGAACGGCCGGCAAGACCATGGCCTAATATGAGGGACCGGTGTGTAAATATCGCTCCAGTCAGTTTAGCAGCCATAATAGAAAGCTCACTTTACCTCAGCCCACGCCATTTGCAATTATTCCGTCGGCATGGAATACGACATGAGTACATCTAACTCCCGCTATAGGCTATGGTCTATGAGATGTAAGAGCAAGGCCTTGGCTTTCACAGCCACCAAGTCGATGGAACCGGATTATCACATAGAGCCACATCTGGTCAAGTAGCCGGGGACTCTGAGCTCATACAATTGACGATGAGTTAGCCTTGAGCTTCACTGCTAATAGAGGCTGTTCTTCGGCAAGTAAATAGCAAGCCCCTCCCGAAACGCACCTCCATTGTCACTAAAAATCCGCTGCTTTCTGGGTCTTTTGTTAACATAACAAAGGCTCCTTTTGACCTGATTCTTAACTATTCATTCCTTGTAGCCATAATCTATCAGCTGGGAGGCCAAAGTCAGAGGTGTCGGGTTGCTTGGCTAAGAATCGTGGCGATGCGTTCCAATATTCCGACAACACCCGGAAATGGGGAAAAGAGAGGGAGATCATGTCGTGCTCCAGTTGAGCCTTTTCTTTGTTATAGCATCCATAGCCATCGATATTATTGAACCTACCACGCTGAGCCGAGCTCTGTGTCCTGGCTGACAACTCGCACGTTTTATCAAATTCCTTATCGAACGACCAATTGCATTTCGTCACATCTCTCCAGATCAGTCGTTTGACCCCATGATCCAAGGACGTGAGAGGCTCGGCCACGACCGGGTACCAGCTCATTCGCAATCCCGGAGACTGCTCTGAGGGACGTGCTACAATGGTGTTGATCCCAGAGTCCAGACACAGTGTAAACCCACATCCAATCCAATCCAATCCAATCCAGGCCAGCCACGAGATGCAAGATTTCCCATGGCCAAGCAGTATCCATTCATCAGCCTTGTCTGATACACCATCGGCAAGAAGAGGCTCTAGTACCCAATTTCGTCTCCACTTGTCCAGAGAGTGCAGTTGCGCTTCCGAATCGGGTGAAAATCCCAGAGCTTAAGAAGACCTTTCGTACCGAAAGGCATTCGTGATGTTTACACAGTCGGGTACTGAATCTATTTCTGTTCTTCTAGAGCGCTTAGCTGAGCAGCGAGCGCTCTATTACCTTCCTGCAATTCTTGTAGCCACTTCGCTGCCTTCATCAACACAACCTTTTTCCGCAAGGAACGGCCTCGGACTGCAGGAATGAGATCGCAGAGTTCATTGTAAGCTGTCGTCTGCAGCTTTCGGCGCCTTCTTTCGCTTAATATGTGATTATGTCGTTTTTGTTCTTCTGACAGGCTTCCATTACAAGCTTTTGATACCTTGTTTAAAGGCTTAGGCAATATGGACCAAGTTGAGCTTTCGTCTTCTTCCTTGTTTTTACCACTAGCCCCTGATTGACGATGATTGGATGAGAATGAATGAATCCTCCTAACTGGGTTCGAGTCATTGATATCCTCATTATCTGGGGCATCCTCTAGAGTACCGTTCAAGTCTTGGACGGCGGGCAGACTGCCATCCGGAGGTTTCATTGGCTGAAGGCAATTGAGAAATCTCAGCTGCTCTTGGGCGTGACGCTTAGCCAACTCCTGATACCTCAGAGGTATGAAGCCTTTTCGGCGGCTAGATATTGGCTCCTCTCGCCGTCTGACATCATATGGGGTTTTCGCTTCGTGCCTGCACTTCCCTTCGGTGCCCAAAGAGAAGCCAAGCCAGCTTGTGGCATCAATGATATTGCCGTTCTTCAGGCAGTCATTACGGAGTTCCTCTATCGACTGGTACCGGATTTGAGGAATGGTCAATGGCTGCCTGTGGACCTCAACGTCTTGTGGCAAACAAAGGCCCCCACTGAACGGTTTCACGGGACCGGGGCCTTGATGGGCCAGTACGGAATGTTGCAGAGATCTTCCTGTGGCTGGCAACTGAACGCAAGGCCGCACAGTCGGGATGGATGGTAGATATCCTGGATCGGGCTCGGTTGGCGTAGACTCGTTGTCAAGATCACTGCCATGAATGAGCCATGGGACTGGCAGCCATCTCTTCAACAGACGCAATACATCATGCGGTGCCCATAGCCCAGTCGACTGGTCATGATGGTGTCCCGTTCGACACGGTGACCTGCCGAATAGTGGCATGCTTAGTTGATCCACTGTCATAGACTCTAGTGGAGAAAGGTAGCCTTCATCCTCCACGACAGGTATGAAGTTGCAAGGTTCATGAAGCCCGTGTGGGGTGGTCTCGTCAGACATTGGCCGGCCTACGTTACCGGTTTGTTAGCCTGGGGGAAGGGGTTTTCAGTAGTGTGAAATCTGAGCCGATCTTCTAGCTCTCTAGCGAAAGAATCCAAATGAGGAGAATAAAGGGAAGACCTACAAGTCGTTTCCAATGACAAGTTGGAGAACTTGCCTGGCGAACATGATCTGGAGATGCTCTTGAGCGGCTTGCTAGACGGCATTGGCGAAGCAAAATATGACGGATAATCTGGACAGCTGTAACAGTTGTTATCAAAAGAAAGGCAAAGCTAGGTATATCTCAACTGCTCCCGTGGTAGATTTGTTATAACTTAATCGTCAATGTAGCAGCCAAAGCTAAAGGTGAGCATTCCGGTATCCTTCAGCCCAAATAAATACAGAATCCATGATTGACTCTTGCCTAGCGCATAATAGGTTCTGCCAGGATGGTGATATTGGCATAGCCTGGTCAACTGCATGTAAGCTGTTGGATCGACCCCTCGTGTGGCGGAATATGCTCCGAATTTGCATAAACCAGGTATCCTAGCCTTGAACAACATGATCACCTTTGGCTGCGCATCGTATTGCTGCTTCATATGGTTCTGATCGAATGTGCCATACGCGATCCAACACGAGTTTAATTTAGCTGAATTTTTCTTTTTGCCAAGAGTGTAGCCGAGATAAGGAGTCGCACGGGTGTGTGTGCCCCCACTGCGACCATACCCTTGTTGAGCTGAGATGGGCTATATGTACCGACCCAGCAGAGCAGCAGATCAATTGTTTCACGCTAACCCGACTGACAGATGTCTGTCGATCGGCCTTCCTTCAGTTCTGTACCTGGTGACTGATGAGAGGGGAGAACTGATTTGTTGTAATGCTGCCAGCGGGCTGCGCCACGTACCATGCGCTTCATGCAGCGACATATCTTTTTTTTATGTTTTCTGGAGAGTCATACCTTGGTGGTGATTGCGAGGGCAGGTTGCTCTAATAGGACGGCTCGAGATTCAGACATTTCTTCGCCGGAAGCGCCTAGCACATTTCCAGTGGGACAGCCCGGGACGACAGAACAGTGATGAGCTATCATCGAAACTTGTACAGAAGGTGAAGACCTAACAAATGGGATGTGTGCCGTGGTGGGAGAGCGTTCAGAAGCTTCCGCGGGACATCATGACGGAGGACGCCGAGCAGCTTCAAGGAGCTTCTCTCTGGTCTTGAAACGCCTCAATACTCGGTCCTTGGACAATTCCCCACGGTCCCGCTCCATCACCCGACTCATACATAGCTCCAGTTCTCCTGCACTTTAACAAACCTTCTTATTCA
The DNA here is from genome assembly GCA_003946995.1 of Fusarium oligoseptatum. Classification (NCBI taxonomy): domain Eukaryota; kingdom Fungi; phylum Ascomycota; class Sordariomycetes; order Hypocreales; family Nectriaceae; genus Fusarium; species Fusarium oligoseptatum. The sequence goes on from NKCK01000173.1 coordinate 92,727, forward strand.
TGGGTGACATCATTTTGTTAAAGTTGTACCCCTGCCTAGCTGAACGATCCTGATCTTTTCACATGTAAATCAACGGTACCCCACGATAAACCCCGCATAGGTGAGATGCTATGTTGGCAGTTTTTGTGACCTGAAACTAAGCTGGCCAGAAATCAAAACCCAGTGAGACGTGCCTACTTGAGGGATCTAGAAGAGAAGCCCTTGCTTGGTGATCATTTCAACCTTGAAGTTGTGGATTACCAGGGATCATTTTTCTTAAAAGCTAGGGTGCATCAGAAAGACGGAATTTACAGTTGGTAAATCCCGTAATGATGGCTACAGTGACAAGAGAGCGTTTCATCTCATGGTTGGTCACATCAAGCTACCTGCCAGCAGTGAATAGGCAACGACGTCAGTGTATCGTATCCATATAGAGTTTCGTTACCCTGGGAGCCCCCTTATCCACTATCTCGGCTGAACGGCTCACTCCCTTTCAATTCACACCTCCTCAACCCTGTCGACGCCTTATCATTTCCCCGCAAATTTACATAACCGAAATAGACAGCCTCATCTCTTCAGCTCTCGTATCCCCTTGTCAGTCAGTCTCCATCTGGCGACAGCTCACTTCTGGTTCGTCATTGGCCAAACCTTTTTGGTCAAGACTCGACCGGTGACCTCAAGCCCTGTGTATCATTTTTCTTCAACCATTCTGTATTTTCTGTATCTCACACTGCTTGATGATTCATCACAACGCCATTTCCTCTTCTCTGCAGCTGCATTGATCACCGTGAGACCCTCTGGCCTCTGCCCACTTGGACTTTTCCGATTTCCCTCTCCTTTCCCTCTTCTGGCTCGGTAAAGCTTCAACTCTGATACTTCTCGACCCTGCAAGACAGTCCTTTATTCTCTCTAATCCTTCATTCTTTCAACATGTCCCCTGCCCCGCCACCGTTGCCCACGCGGTTTCCATGCTGGTGTCGAGCTATTTACTCTTGGGGAGGAGAGGTTTGTTGGCCTTGAACCTTAATAAACCGACGCTGACATGACGGTCTAGTCGAAACACGACTTGGGATTCATCCAAGGAGATCTGATAGAATGTCTGAATGCTGGTGATGGCTCATGGTGGGTGGGCAGGTTATACCGCGATCGTAGAACCGTCGGGTTATTCCCGTCCAACTATACGCAAGTCCTTCCGCCTGAATTCAAGCCTACTACCAAGTCGACCCCTATGCCAGCAAGTACATCCCAAAGCAACGTACATACAAAGTCGATATCGTTTCGAAAGCCATTCGAAGCATACGCCAAGGCTCCTCACCACGCCGGCACAAAGCAGCCCGGGATATTCAAGCAAGCTCCCAACGCCCGAGTGCAGCAGGGTGTAGGTACTTCCTATGCACACAAGGCTGAGAGACACCTATCGCCTACGCCTACGCCTACGCCTACGCCTGCCCCCGGCCATGGCGGCTTGAAAAGCCCATCAACCGCACCATCCTTCCGTCGAATTTCCAGAAGCCAAGGCCAAGAGCAGAACAACCCCTCGGCCCCTCCAACACCACCTCCTCACAGACAAATGACTCGGGCTGGTTCGAAGGGTCTTCAGATGACTTTGGGCAATACGTCTCTCCAGAGGTCCAGTGCTTCAAACAGCCACTTTGCCGCCTGTGAGCAAGAGTTAGATAGCCCTTACCGAGTGGCTAGTCGGCAGTGACAGCGCGTCTACAGGACATGCTACGGTTGTGACGAACGGGGGTTTTACAAGGGGTAAAGCGGTCATACAAGGTTTATATTAACAGAGAATATAAGATTCGATTTTAATATACCTCGATAGATTAACTACTTAACCCTAGAATCTAAGAATATAAGAGGCTTAATTATAATTAAGTATTAATTTATTTATAATTTTAGAGATTACTTTAAGAAATAATAATAGTATTAATCTTAGAGCCTAAGTAGATTATAAACCTATATTTAATTTAATATTATTTAAGCTATTTATAAAATATTAGATTTATTATAGGTAAGTAATATTTTTTTATTAGCCTTATTTAATATACTATTAGTAAAAAGAGGCTTTAATACCTAATTTTTATCTTTACTTATCTAGAGAAGACTCTAGAGACGAGGGCATAATCACCATATACATTGTGTCTCTGACCATGTTCGTCTAAGTCTACGACACTTGGCGGAGCGTCCGTAGCAGAGTTGAACTGGTTTGGGTTCAAGGTCTGGGCCACTTAGCGGCACGATACGCGCCACTGTGAAAATATTTAGATACTTGCTGCCACGTCCAGAATCCACGAGACTTGGCGAGCCAGAGTCTCAATCATGAGTCATCTTTCCATTATGGTTAATAATCTCTTGTGGAATTATTAGTCTTCTGGCTTAGTTAACCTATTAAGGGTTGGGCGCAGCTCTCTAGGCCAATTTAAGTTTGTGTCCATATTATCATGAATTTTTCTTTGATGCCGTCAGGTATTAATGAGTGTGTTCTTCTTTTTTGTTGTGGCTGACGGTCTCTCGTAAAGGCAGGGGGTTGAAAAAGATAGGTGTTCATGGATACTGATAGAGAACAGTTGGATTCTGTCGGCTCCTGGGTAGCATTGAACGAGGTTTTGGAATACTACCAATTGACTTCAAGTCCACCCGAAAAGAGGGAATTAGGCCAAACAGTGAAATTAGAACGCTAGGCGCGGGATCTTGTACTGTCAAGATCGCTGCTGTTGGTCTCGAAGCTTGCACCATTCAGCACTATCGATCGCAATGGCATTCAGGTTAAGTGGCCGAATCCAAATTGCCATATGGGGGGCTTTCGGATTGAGGGGCCGTTAGTGGTCCCCAGGCGTCGGCTTCGAGGCGGCGGTTGCGAAGAAACCGTGGAAGACTTTTTCAATCCGACCCAAGTGACCAAGATGGAGACAATGCCATTTGTAGCTGTTGAAACGTTACGTTTGATACTCAGTGTATTTTGGGGTCTATCCTGATATATATAGCTATACTGATTTATTAATACTCTAGTCTGCTATGTTCTCTCCAAGTTCGTCCCAAGACCCGAGGTCTGGTCTTGTGGCGTGGAGACACTCCTGCCCCGACGGGTATTGACAGGACTGTATGCCAATGCGATGCGAAATGTCCATGTCTGAGGTTCTGGAGGAGGCCCCTCGCGGTTTTCTTGACGGTCTGCTTGCTAATGCCTGTTACAGCTTTTGGCGTTAGCAGTAAGGTATAGGTGTGAAAGTCCCAGTTGGAGAGAGGGTTGGCTGAGAATCCGGAATGCTCAAGAGAAGCGAAGAGGAAGGAATGGATTGTACTGTGTTAAGAGGACCAGGATCAAACAGGAATACGACATGTGGCCAAAGAAATGACTCTAGACTCTAGAAAGGGCCATGTGTTGGATAGGCAGATTAGGGGACAGGCGAGCCATGGGATAGGAGGCAATTCGGAGATCTTAGGCTGAGGCGTCATGAAGTGTTCCCGCCAAGAGGAAACTGGCCTCTATCAGTCGGCTTATTTCAGACTATCGTGACAAGCGACCCTGGGAGTTGAGATGCTGCTGTATCAGGTCACGGAGTTCATCTGATGTCAGACAATCAAGGTACCAAATCCTCGGGTGTCGCCGGATAAAGAGTTATAGTCACTAGCAAGGTCGAAGAATAGCGCTCTAGTGGCTGATGTGAGATTAATAGAAGTGTTCCTTCCCCTAGGAAGTGGAGAGTAGACGTCTAAATAAACGCGCGGCATCCGCCCCGAGATGCGGTCACGCAGTCTCTTCCATCACCGTCATCTTTCTTTATCTGGAGGCCGATTCTATTAAGTGGCTAGCCGCCAAACGTTGCATGATATTAGCCCAGGAGTTGCTTGGTTGGTGGACAATATTTGTTCAAGAAGCGTAATCATATGACGTGCCTGTGACTCCTATAGTGGGTCTCAAAAAGTAACGATATATTTTCCTATACCCCGCTTTCCCTATGACCTCTATTAAAATCATTACTAACTTTA